>PPHD01011307.1:0-11667 GCA_002909625.1 Bambusicola thoracicus | reverse complement strand
CCAAAAAAAAAAAAAAAAAAAAAAAAAAAAAAAAAAAAAAGCTTGCATTCCACCAAGAGTTTAAAGTATGCTGCTGATACTGAAATTACAGTATTCATCATCTAAAGCACTCTTCCAACTTGGACATTACCTAGATCAGTATCAAACCCACAGGGCTTTTCCTTTCTGCATTCAGTCATGGAATGAAAACGCCTCACTCCTGAAGCATTCCTGCGGTCTGCTGCGGTCAGCAGAGTGCTGTGGTTGTGTGTCGGAGCCCATGCCCCAAGCCATGTCTTTTGGAGTATTTTTACTGCCCTGAAACTGCCACTGCCTCTGTGCTCTTGGCATCACGTGACAGGAATTATGTTGGACAAAATCTGCCTGCTGTAAATTACCTTGTACAACTAAATGCTACATAAGTAAGGTCTAATAATGGCAAGATGAAAAGCTGCTCCGAAACACTTCTATGCATCTTTCATAAGAATATTGGAGCTCACAAATCCATTCTGCTCTTGATCTTGAAGATACTTCTTACTGAGCAGTTTCGCTGGTGTAACTAACAGAGTGTGTAGACATGGACGCGCTCATTAGGAGCTCATTATGTTTGGTGTCCGCTCCATCCCATACTGGTTAATGTACTCCACCGGTGCCCCTTGTCTCTCTACCACTCGTTCCTCATTGTGCTGGTGGACACTCACAAGACACTCCCACCAAAACTCATGAGTGTGGTGTAAACAGTGAGCTGCCGATCTGGCTGCATTTTCAGATTTTTGGAGTGGGAGAATCTTTGCAAATGTCATTTTAGTTTCTATGATGCCTGCATTACACGCGTACATGGGTGTAAAGTTTACTAATCTTTTGATGCCCACAACTTTTCTGTATTTTTATATGGAAGCTCTGGATTTTTTAATGTGGATACAAGTTGATTAAATGAAGCATTATATGAATGAACATCATTACCAAATTATAGTTTTAAATAAAGTTGTTTATTTGTTCATATTTATTTTCTTATATTTTTCCCTTTTATGTGTTTCAGTTTTCTTTTGTTGTCATTTGAAAATGGAATCTTCAGAGTTTCAGTGGATTATAGAATCACAGAATTGCAGGGATTGAAAGGAACCTCAAGAGATCAAGTCCAACCACCCCTGCTAAAGCAGGTACCCTACATTAAGTCATACAGGCAGGTGTCTTGAATATCTCCATAGCAGACTACAACCTCTCTGGGCAACCTTTCCAGTGCTCCATCGCCCTTACCATAAAGTTCTTCTGCATGTTAGTACAGAGCTTCCTATGTTCAAGTTTTAGGCCATTACTCCTTGTCCTATTGCTACACACCACCGAGAAGAGCCTGGCCTCATCCATTTGCCTCCCACCTCCCTTTAGATATTTATAGACATTTATCCTTCAGAGTCTTCTTTTCCCCAGGCTGAACAGAGACCAGCATAACCCCGTATCTATTTATACACTGATACCTGGAAAAGTGTCTGATAGTTGCTTGGCAAACAGCACTTGTGGGTGTTTTCTGCATCTGTTTCTCACTTACCAATATCTGCTTGATGAATCTGGGGAGCAAAAATACTCTTTCAAATCAGCTGTGTGTTGTTCACAACTGAACCAATCTTGCTACTGCATCTTTATGATGGAAAATGGTTATGCAAGACAGTAGAGGTGACATATAGTTTTCTGTCTTTTTGCTGTAATTCTGAGGGTGTTTAAACCTCAAGTCCTGCACTCTTCCTTCCAGAGAAGCTACTTGCTGTGTTTCCTTTAGCAACTACTTTATTGCTGAGGTTGGAAGTGCTGTTCTGCTGTGGGACACAACAGTTTTCTTAGGTAGCTCCAATGAGCAAGTACTTCAGCACCAAAGACTATCAAAATTGACTTTAAATTATATTTAGATTAGATGTCAGTAATGAATTTTTCACTGAGAGAGTGATGAGGTGCTGGCACAGCTGCCCAGAGTAGCTGTGGTGCCCCATCCCCGGAGGCGCTCAAGGCCAGGTTGGATGGGGCCCTGGGCAGCCTGAGCTGGTGGGGGGCAGCCCTGCCCATGGCAGGGGTTGGAGCTGGGTGGGCTTTGAGGCTCCTTCCAACCCAAACCATTCCATGATTCTATGAAAATTACTTCAACTCTGTTGAAGGTCTTGGCAGAAAGGCTAAGAACTTAAAAGATTTGGAAGCAGATGTTGAAGTCGAACTCCCAGAGAAATTATTATGAAAGGATAATTGCACAGACAAGGCGTGTGTGTAGACTGGAGGTGGATGGTCCATTTTTTGACAGGCAATTTTGGGTCAGTTGCTGCTTTCATACTCTCTTCCTGTTGCTATGGAGAGCTCACTTTTTTACCATATGCTGTACTAAAAGTCAGACAAGGAGCATCCTGGGTCATGAGAGTGACTGTCAAGGATTCAGACTCTGTCCTAGCTGATATGTTATCCCTTCTTGTGGCGTAGAACACAATTGCTGTGCTAGACTGCAGAGTCCCTCTCTGTCTGAAGCACTGTTGTATGCTGTGCCACACACTGGCAGAGAAAATCCAATCCTTTCTTTTATTCACCATGGCAGAACATACCAGCTGTAGTGCTTAGAATTTTTGCAAGTCACCCATCATGAAAAAGCAAGGCTGACTGTTTCCAAAAAGTGAAGCTGAAAAACAAAAATAGATAATCTGTCCTTCCTTGCAGTACAATGTGCCAGATATTTGAGCCTTGCGGAGAAAAAATGGTATGAATTGCATGGTTAGGGACTTCATAATTCTTAGAAATGAATCATTGCTGTCTGAGTTTCTATGGGAACGGAGAAATAAATGAATAATTAGGCTATTTTCAAATTAATTCTATCAGAAGATCCAAATGTTGTGCAATGGTTAGTAGTATGCAAAGGAATAAATCATTATATTATTTGGGTTTTGCTAGTTACTGTTCCTGTTGTTTTTTTTTAAAGTATGTTTTATACAACTTAGTCACAAAACCTTTAAACTCAAGAGAAACAGGACATTTGGCTGTAAGTTCAGAACAATGAACTCATGAGGTTTATTTTTATATGCAAGTTCAACTTGGATGCATGCCATGTAACACAAAAAAGTTACCACTTAATGCCTTTTCTTTTCTCTCCTAAAATGATGAGGGCATCTGGATCCCATTTTAAATTGCAAACTAGGCTTTTAGGCTTTTTAAAACAATTTGCATAGCTTGAACTAATTAATTCTTTGGTTGATGTGTAGGCAGTAAAAGACAACATGACCCCAAGCATGAGGAGGTGAGGGGGAAATGCGCAAGTTTTGGCATTTCCTTGCTTTTGCAAGCTTGAATTTGCTACTATAACATTTCAATGTAAGTAGGCCATATGAGTAGCTGATGTCATCAAATAATACCAGAAGGAGACCCCTAGGATAAGTTAGGCATGTTTTCCAGCATCACAAACAAATGTTTCAAGAGCCTAAATACACAGCCCAGTGTTCTCTTAGTTGCATAAAGCTAACAGCCTCAACCAGCTGCATCTATCCTGTGTGAGTTAAGATCTATTTACTTCAGTCCCCGAAGAGCTTGTGAGTTCCTAATGGTAGGGGCCTGACTTCTGTGAGCTGTAGTATTGCTGCTGGTACTGGGCTGATGACCCTCAGTTCCAGGTAGCTCAGTACCTACTGCTGCCCAAATAATTTCCTCTCAGATTTTGGAGTGATGATTTTCTCTCTCCAACCAAACAAGTCTTTTCAAGCAGTCCTCAATTGCATTCAAGAATGACTCTTCTCCAGCCCAAAGAAAGTTTGATGTCTTACAGCTGAACTATCTTCAAAGCAGGTGTTACAGGAAATCAGAACCCTTCAGCTGTATGGAAACCACGAGAAACAGAATTTCTACTCTAGGTGAATTCATTTTCCATGGAAATGAAGAAACCTGAACTACAGCCCTTCAAATCCTAGTATGAGGTGTGTAATCCTAATAGAGGCATCTTGAATTAGTCTTGCCCAGGTTACAGTGCTTTGCAGTGGATGGCTGGAGGAGAGCTTACCTAATGAGTGCAGCATGAACAGGCTGTTGAGGTGTTTCCATGAAGCTCTGTAGGAACCCAGTTCTCTACAAATCATTTTGGCTTCACAGTACAAGTTGTTTTGCCAAAAGTGTTCTGGTGTTTTTATCTTGCTAACCTTCAACCTTCTACGTCATGCAGATCTTCAAAGACATCTTGGCCACTAGTAGAGCTTGTTCTCAGAAGGTGGCAAGATGCCTATCCTGAATTCCAAGAACTGGCAAAAGACTCTTGCTGGAAGAAAATGTTGCTGGATTTCTTTTCAGCTTGGACAAAGACATTTTTGTTCTATGCACACAGAAGTGATTCAAAATGTTCTGAAGTAGTTTTCTTCGAGGCAGATACTTCCCTGACACTTGGTGTGGGGGAGCAGCTCAATGGTACACACTGAGCTGGACAAGAGGCTGTGGTGTTCATCGTCCTATGATCATACCAAATGGAAATGGGCTCCTGCTCAAAGCACACTTAATGAATGGTAGTGCTGCTGATGCTGCCTATAGCAGCTATGCTGTTCCTGAGATCAGAACTGCCATTGCAGAAATGATGGATGGCATTTAATGAGCAAATGGTGAGACACCTAATTCTTCTTTTGTTACTTTTTATAGGTATTTGACAAGATAGTGAGGTCAGCATGAGTCTTCCAAGTAGAAAGCTAAACACACAGATTATGTAAAAGCTCTCAACTTAACTGTGCTCAGGTCAAACCAGTGTTGTATTTTACTTTATGCTATCTGATACAGATTAGATCTGTAATTTGAGAATTACTATAGCATCCTTTTCTGTGGCTGAGCAATACAAGTAATATTAAGTTTAAAGTTGATTCAGATGACACGAGCTGAGTCTGGAGCTTTGCACACTATCCAGCTTTTTTTAGTGTCTGTCACTGTTACTGTTTGTTATGACAGCTACATTATTTGTGAGGCAATGGAATATTATAAAACAAAGCAGAACTGTTTAAAGTATCCGAATTCTCTTATTATAAATACTTTAGTCTCAGATTTCATTATTTTTCGGGTCACCCAGAATATACATTTGTATACTGTAGACATGATAAATCTCTGTATTAATCTTTGTGGCCTGTGTTTGCCCTGCATCATGTGATCTCAGTATTTCCATGCTAAAAAATAACAGGAGATTCTCTGTAGAAAATTTAAGACGTTTATTCTGTTTATAATACTCACTATGGGCCTAATCTTTTAATCTGTCTACTTTGTTAAATTGTCATTATTTCTCTGAGGACTGAAGTAAAGCTTCACATGTGAGAGAAGGTTTGTAAAATGAGGCCTCAGTGGGATGCTAACATCAGCAGCTATCATCCCAGTCTTTCATCAAGCCAAGGAAGTCGTAAGCAAGTAACAAAAAGTTCTTGAGGAAATGATGACATCAGCATTGCCTGCTGGGGAAGAATGGAGCATCCTTCAGTAAGTCTGTTGGTGTGCTGGGGCTGGAGAGGGCTGAGGCAAGAGGCAAAGAGAGTGCAGCCCTATGAAATGAGAGCACAAATCACTTGGGGGCAAATCTAGAGGGGGAGGAGGCAGCTGTGGGCATCAGTAGCAAGTGTTTTTAAGAACTGTTCTTCACATTAGTCCATGATGTTAAGGCATTTTCTGGTTTATTATCCTTACTCCATTTTTATTCCATTATTGATATTATTCCTTTTACTATTCCATTTAGAGTCACAGAATCACAGAGCAGCCAAAGGACCATCTAGCACCCTGTCCAATCACTTCTTGAAAACCTCCAGCAATGGGGATTCCACCACATCCTTAGGAAGGGTGTTCCAGTCATTGACTGTTTTCACTCTGAAAAATTTTGTTCTGATATCAAGGTGAATCCTCTCCTGGTGCATCTTGAATCCATTGCCCCTTGTCTTCTCCATGTGGCTCACTGTGAGGAGACATCCTCTGTCCTCTTTGTAGCAAGCCTTCAAGTGCTGAATACAGTGCTGAGGCCCCTGAGTCATCTTTTGTCGTGGGTATAAAGAAAACCTACCTCCTTCATTCTTTCATCATATGGCTTCTTCTCCAGCCCTTTGGACAAATTTCATGGCCTCATTTGAACAACTCTCTCCAATTTGTCCACATTTGTTTTTTTTCCAAATTGCAGGGACCAGACCTGAACACAATACTCCGTGTGTGATCTGACAAGTGCTGAGTAGCAGGGGATGATCACATCTCTATCTCCGCTGATAAAGCTCCCGTAGATGGAGCCCAGGGTTCAATTAGCATCCCATGATCACTGCTGACTGTTGGTCAGCTGTGGTCCCCCAGGACCCCCAGGTCTCTTCCAGCAAGGCAGCTCCCAGCCACACATATCCCTGCCTGTACTGGGCTCTTTGGGTGTGTTGTCCCAGCAGCAGGGCCTGGCTCCTGTGTTTGTTAAGCTTCACACAGTTCTTGCTTGCCTATTCCTCTAGCCTGGTCAATTGGATACTAAACAAAATAAAGAGCAGTAAAACAGAAAGTATTCTTTCAAGACCTGGGTGCTCTGCATGCCCTACCAATGCTGGTAGGTACTTGACCTCCCTCATCTTCCCAACAGCATCTGGAGGGAGTCTTCATTGCCTCCCAGTTAGGGGTAATTGCTAACTAGTAACAGTCTGTGTGCATGAACATCACCCACCCAGATCCCAACCTAGCCATTCCTACAAGGCCCAGGAAATGTTCCTCATTCTCACTCATTCTTACAGGAAATAAAGCAAATCTCAACTCAGTCCTTACTGATTTTACTAGCCAAAACCATAAGAAAACCAAACAGGCCCAGTAAAGGATGTCTGGCTGCACCTTAGCTGTTGCTTATCTGTGAGACGATGGAGTAAATCAGATAAATCTAAGGGAAAAGGAGGGGAGGGCTGTGCTCTTTACTGTTGTTCGTTTCACTTAGGTGAGTGCTGGATATTGCTAGATCCCTTGAAATTTCAATTTTTAAATATGTTGCCAAAGGGGTGGGAAAGCGTATGTGAGAAGGAGCGTGATTGATGTGAACATTCTTGCCTATTTCACTTCACTTGTCCATCGTTTTCTCACTTCTGAGGTTTTGTTACCTCTAATAAAAACATACATATTGCTGGTGATATTGCTTGTGAAAAAAAAGATGATATGTTTGGCACATGAGAATGGTCATGTGAAGTCAAAGAAGACACAGAACTCTCCTGATGAATGTGTTTGTATAATTATTAATTTTGTAAACTGTCTCTGGAATCTGAAATGTAATAAGGCAGATGTCTTTTCTCTTCTAACCTCTTGTGCTGTGAGGACAAAATCTCGTGAATTTTTTGTGACTCTCCTGAATTGAGTCTCCTGAATAAAATTAATTACTTTAAAAAATTGCTCTCTGGGAGACCTAATTCTCTTTTATTATGAGCTGCTGACATATTTCTCATCTGTTGTTGAGACAAATGATTTTCGAATCTTTACTTCTTTTTCCTCTAAAGCCTGCTGCCTTTCCAGAGAGATTTTCAAGAAGCAATGACTCATAATCCCTCATTTCTACCTTTCTAAGTTGTCTTCAAATGTAAGAGCAGACTGCTGGCTAGGAAGAGCGATGTTTGCACTCGTAAGGGAGGTGGCACTGTAGGAGTGAGCCATTGTATGGGGTGTACATGTCTTTGTACCAAAACTAGGATTAAAACTGGTCCTTCAAGCTGCCTGCTGTGGTGAGAAGGGAGAGGGGTAGCCTAGCAGCACCTCTGTATGGAGGTTTGAGAGCATTGCTTTATCACTGAATTTATTCTGTATTTATTTATTGGCACTGATTGCCAATCATCTTGGCATCTTCAGGGAGGTCAAGCACCTCCTGGGACTAGCAGGTTCAGCAAGGGAGGAGGGCAACAGAACTGAAAATGGGTCACAGAAATTCCTGATTACTTTAGACTTTCTTAGGTGTGTGCACATTTAATAAATGCAGTCAAACCTTGTGGTGATGTGGCTTACTTATCATAGAATCACTAGGGTTGGAAAAGACCTCTAAGGTCATCTAGTCCAACCACCAACCCATCACACCATGCCCACTAACCACGTCCATCAGTGCCACATCCACACAGTTCTTGGACACCTCCAGGGATGGTGACTCCACCACCTCCATGGGCAGCCTGTGCCACTGCATCGCCACTCTTTCTGAGAAGAAAGTTTTCCTAATATCTAAACTGAATAGTGAGTACCGGAGCCTGTAATAAAAAGAATCAGGTCTTCCAGAGGGCAATTTTCAAATTTGATTAATTTTATTCAGTAGAGTTATCTGTTACTTCTTGATTCAGACCTCAGCATACCCACCAGGGTTTGCAGTAGTCTACATACTAATTTGATCTGGAAGTTCTGTTTCAGTTTCTCCTGCAGGGAAATCTGGCTCACATGTACCAGGGACAGTCTGCAGATTGGACCAATGCATGGCAAGTTTGACAGATAGTTGCTTTACTGCTGAGGGCTACAGTAACCTTTGTCTCACTGTGTCCTGCTATAGGGAGGGTGTGCAGACATCTTGCTCAACACAACCACAAAGAGATCTGAAAGGTTGTGTTCACTGCCTTCTGTCTCTGACAGATAGTAAGTTGCCTTTAACGTGGCAATGACTTCAAGTACAGAGGTGTATGACACTAGCAGACATGTCATGAGTGGCACAGGTTTGTGAGCTGCTGCTCTAACCCTGAGACATATCATGCAATTAAGTGGGTCATATGAGGCGACAAGGCTGCTGCTAAAATTCTGTGCTGAGGTCTTCCCATTTGATTAAATTAAAAATCTTCCTGCTTTGTGATGTTCAGAAGTACTCGGTTTCATGCATTCCCAGGTGGGATTTGCATCTGCTCCATTAGAAATAAGACAGCTTTATCTTTTCCTTGCACCAACATGCAAAGAAGTTTTTTTGAAAAAGGAAATCTAATTTAAAACAGTTAACACAGTCTTTACAGCTGAGTCACATTTCTGGTCATTTCATGTTTCTCACGTTGTGTAAAACAATAAACAACTGGCTCAAGATTGAGGTTTCTGCTCCTGGAGCCAGGCTCGCAAGCAGTAGATGAGCTATTTAGTATCACAGCGTTTAAGACCTCTTTTAAAAGCTGGCCCTGAGCCTTTCTTTGCAGAACATCTTGCTTTTCTTCCCCAGTTTTGAAAAAAAAGATTTAATCTGTCTTCTTGCTGATGAGATTCATGGAACAGAGGGGTTCCTGGCAAATCTGTTGGTGCAGTTCGTTAGGACATGAATTGCAGGTGTTCAGAAGAAGACTGGAGTGTGGACAGATTTTGCCAGTGGTGCTGTGCTGAGAGTAGATGAAGTCCATGTTCCAGAATATTGTCTGCAGATTGAAAATAGGCGTAAATAAATAAATATCTTATTTAAAAGAATAGTAGAATGAGCAGAACTCGATAGCAGTACTACTCTAAAGGCTATATAAAGCAGCGTGATCAGAGATGTACCGTTATTTATATTAGAGTTGATTCAAAAGTTACCACCGTCTGAGATGAAGTTGATTTAAACTCATAACATAGTACAGTCACCACAGTGTTGTGATTTGACTGCTATTCAGCTGTGTTGAAGTCCAACCTACGGGCTAGATTAAATCCTAGAGAATAATTCCATTTACTTTGATGCTGAGTCAGGTACTATAGTTTACGCTGTTGATATTAAAACATTTTCCTAATGTATGACATAAAATGTCATGTTTTTTATGTGGGTAAGATTACAATTTCTCAATATTTCTATGGAAAATACCTGTAGTGATGTACCTAACAAAATAGTCATTGCTATTTTTTTAAATAAATTTGACATAGAGAAACATGAATTCATAAATCAGTATTCCATCGTAAAACCCCTAATAGAATATAATCTGTCTTTGTTTCCATGACTTTCTCTTTTTCTGAGGAATAAAAACTGGAATTAGTGAGTTCCTATACAAAAGGGATTTTCCAACTAATCCTGTTTCCATAGGGGTATGATAGATTTAAAACAAAATAGAGGCAGTGCAGGATGGATTAACAAATCCAAATACTCTGTGAGATTCTAGTTTGTCAGGGAGCATGGATAGGAGTGCATGGCAACGAAAAAGCACTCATCTCATGCACTACAGACTTGAACTGCTGGAAAGTTAATACAGTTGATGTAAAAGGCTGATGTAGGAAGAAATGGGCTTGCTCCTGCAATTGTAGTATGTTGGATGTGCAGTGACATTATACTTGGGGAAATAAATCATTTAGGTCAATCTGAGTGGGTGAGCAGAGAAATTCCTGTGACTAGACACAAAATGTCTTCCAGTATGTCAAGTACGTTTTTTTGTTTGTTTGCGGCCGTCCATTTATCTGTGAAAGAGGGCCTAGATCAGAGTATTCAGAGTGTCCCGTTGTGCCTGGATCTGGCTGAAAGATGACATGTTTGAAAAAGGGAGAGAGCTGCTCATGTAGCATATACAGTGTTGTTTCATTATGTTTGGTGGCAGGAAATGGCTGTTTTCTGTGAATCATAGAATCATAGAATCACCAAGGTTGGAAAAGACCCACAGGATCAGTCAGTCCAACCATCCACCCATCACCAATAGTTCTCAAGCGAGTGATAGAATAGTTATGATTACATTGCTCTTTAAGTGCTGTCATAGCATGAGTTGGTCCTTTAAAAGGTTTGGGTTAAACTTTACTAACACAGGCTCTTTTGCCTCAACAATCTTACCTAAGTAATGAGAGCTGAGGAATCAATATCTACACATATACATACAAAATGCTATAAACATGCTGGAGTTGCAGGTATTGTACACGTGTGATAGGTATGTTAGAAAATATGTTCTTTTATTTTCTAGTTATGTGTATTGGTTTTTCAACCTCTACTGAGCAGATTTTGATGTTAGCGCTCGCACCAGAAAAGAGACATCAGTGGCCATAGTAACTGTCCAAAAGACCCAGACATTTCCTAATGTTTATAGAGGACAAACATTGCACACGAGTGCTAACATCAAAATCTGGAAATGACTGAAGAATACTTCTTTCAGTAGGCAGGAGACCTGTCACCAGCCTAGAATGTTTTCTTCCTGTACATGATCCTTAGGGCTCCCTTCCAACTTGGACTATTCTCTCTGTATCACTTAAGAACTAAATCTGAGGTTACTAGGAGTGCCTTCTGCACAGCTCCTTCCTCAAATACTTGCATATTCCTCAGATGTCCTTGATTCGCTTCAGGAGATGTTAGATCTTCCCTGTCTATCCAGGGAGGAGACCAGCCTGCAGCCATGTAGGCCTCCGCATAGGTTTTCATTAGCTCAGTTCTAATACTTGTCGGTCACTATACTTCAAGTCATTTATTTTCCATTGATGGAAACATAGGCAAAAGATGTTCAGACTCTTGGATAGCATTTGATTTAGAGCACAACATAAGAGGACAAAATAGCTGTAAGCCTCTGTGAGGCTTGAGGCAGCCAGGACTCTGGTTTTGCTAGATAGCAGAGAAGATTTCTGGCATCTTCAGCCTACTGTGATACACTTCTTGTGCGCATGCTTTGGAAACAGCAAAAAATTAATTTCATAGAATCACCAAGGTTGGTAAAGACCCACAGGATCACCCAGTCCAACCATCCCCCCATCACCAACAGTTCTCACTAAACCATGTCCTTCAACACAATGTCCAAATGTTCCTTGAACATCTCCAGGGTCGGTGACTCCACCACCTCTCTGGGC
>PPHD01011306.1:0-18921 GCA_002909625.1 Bambusicola thoracicus | reverse complement strand
ATCCCCATCTGTGCTGCTGGATCCCGCCATGCCCATCGCCGCAGCGTCTCTCTGAAACGGATTCCTGGGGTTTCTGGCAGAGGTCAGCAACTCTTTTCATCCGCACCTTTAGAACAGCACCAGGAAGAAGCGCCTGCCAAGTCTCGTTTCCAAAAGTCAGGCTGAGTTCGGTGCTGGGAGCCGGAGGTAATTGCTCTGACTAGTTAGCGAATTCCAGCACGCCGGGTCTGTTTTTCATAGGTTTATTTTAAGTACCTGTAAATCTTATAAGCAGAAACCAGGAAAAAGAGGTTTGCTTTTTCTGGTGCGCAGTTTTTTAACGTGACTCGTATTTACCGAGGGCAGACGGAGCTCTGAACTTCAACAAAACCCCCTGTGCTGTTATTCCTGAACGAGGCCGACCGGCCGCACGCTCCCTGCACCGCCATCTCACACTTCCCATCCACCGCAGTGCCGGCGCTCTGTGCCACACTCTGCCCAAGCAGGGCCCTTCCCCTCGCTGCAGCCCTTGGATGTTGATCTTCCCCGTTAACCTTTCACGTCAGTTAAAACACGTCGTATTTTGTTCTTCGTGCGCCTTAAGGGGCTTCATTCCTGAGCTTCAGTTTCTCATCGCCATGTGAAAAAAAGTCTCCTGTGTTCAGGGAAAAAGGGCTGATTTGCACTTGGTTCTGGTCATTGCTGGGGCTGCCTGACCTCTTCCAGGCTGAGATGCTACAGGCACGCAGCGGTCCCATTCTGAGCAGCCTCTGCCATGCCTCCTCCTGCCCTGCTCAGCAGTCACACCAAAAGCCTCACAGTGTCACCCTGTATCGTCCTCGTCAGCAGCACAGCATCTCCTCCAGGCTCACCACACTCCGGGATGTGGTTCCCATACAGCTTAAGCCAACTGATGCTGGTGGAGATGGGGCATCACATTTTCTCTTCTCTTCAAACCCAACCAGTCTGTGATTCCATACGTGAAAGTAAGGTACAAGGGGGACACCTTCTATAACGGTTCTTGACTGAACCTGAAGTGGAAATGGGATCTCTCTCAATTCACTCCCCAGAGGAGAAAACGTGGTGCTGGCTGCTGACCAGCTCCTGCTGCTCTCCCCATCCTGGTCTGGCCCTGGGCCCCACCAGGTACTCTGTAACCCAAGGAAAGAGAAACCACAGGAACCAGCAAAGCACCGTTTCCCATTCGCCATTAGAGGAACAAGAAAAGGATAAGCTTGGCCCATTTATCTGGGCTGAACACAGCTATGGACACTTTGATGCAAGTTTGGATGCTTTTCTGGTGGTGGTGCAAGTAGAAGGGTTTACCTGGAACATTCCATGCAAAGGGACTGCTGTGCTCTGCCTGCACTGTCCTCTGTGGGGTCACACATTCTGGCTTCCCTTCCTCCTCCCCGGTGGCACTTGGCATGGAGAAAGCCTTTGGAGCATCCGTGGGGCTCTTCTCCCACTTGAGTTACTGAAACTCATTAAAGGCTTCGGAAATGTCCAAGGGAAGTTGGAGGCAGTGCAATCTAATAAGCAAATCAAGCTAGAAATACTACTCAGATGGCAAACCAAAAAAACCTCACAGTATTTCCCTCCACCCACCAGTCAGAAACCCCTTAAGCAGGAGCACCTGGGGCTATTGCATGCAATCACCCCCATCTGACCATGATAAACGTGTTTGCAGATGCCTGACTGGAGGTGTGTGTGCAGCACTGTGTATTTGGCACACAGATTTCACTTTTTTTCTTTATCTGTGAGCCATTTTAAGGAGGTGGAGAAAAGAGAAATCACTGACAAGTTGTTTGACAAAGAAAAGAGACCGTAATTCTATTCCACATAATAGATCTGCTGTTCATTTGATTATCTGCAGTATCCAGGAGAGAAAGCAACGGTGCAGACAGTAGATCTGGGATGTTTTCCAGATTCATCATTTAAATAATAAATACTGGTTGGATGAAAGCAAGCAAAATACTACTCTGGAAAACGTGTAAAGCATCAGTAATGTAGCAGCACACACTGCATTCCTGACTCTTCCTGAGACAGTACTTCCCTTAGGCTCACCAAGTGTCTAAGATAAGCTACCAATGCATTATTCAGAGTATTCTTTCAGAGAGTGGTTTCTATCAGACAGAAGATGCACCAACTGGATTTTCTCTGGGCAGTTTTTCTTGTTGAGGGATGTGTGGCCTGGGTTATATTATAACCTCTGAGCAGACAGAAACTGAGCTCTTCGCTCACCTTCGTCTTGGCTTGAACCGGTTCTAGGATGTGATCTATGCAGCCAAAGCAGGATTTGATGACAAAATAAACCAGGTTAATTGCTGTTCTTCATTAAATAGGCCTGGGAAACTCATTCAGGAACAGGCCTCTGCTAGGTAGTTGCAAGGACTAGTTTTGCCCTCCCTATCTCAGAGATTGTAATGTCCGAGGACAAGAGCACAACCTGCAAGGCTGGTGATCAGAAGAGCAGCCTGGAATTGCAGTTTAACCATGCACAGAGTCACTGTAGGCCTGATCCTAAGTCCTCACAAGCCAGAAAGCAGTCTTTCATCTATTTTAACAGACGCTCTTTGGACGCTGCCATTACAAACAAACAAGCTATCCCTGGTGTCCCAAACTCCAGCCTGTACATAGCCTGCTGCAATGTACAACCCCACTGTAAGGCAACCACTGACTCCCTGCAGGCCCAGCTCCATCTGTGCTGCAGGCCTTGCACCATGCCCAGGGTCAGGCTTCCATCAGCTGCTCTTCTCCTTGAACCCCCCAGGACAACAGTGACCAAAAGGAAGACATCCCTTGTAGAGTTGAATCAGGAAAACTGTTCACCAGAAAGGAGTAGGTCCTGGGCTGCCTCCAGGATCCAAGATGACACTGGGTTGATCAGTGCGGTGTAACAGCTTTAATTACTTCAATTGGAATGTGACTACGAAGACAGTAAGATGGACAATGAATTGCTGTGGTGTGGGGTGTGCTACAGGCACCAGTGAGCAGACAGGCAGCCCCCCGCTGCAAAAGCCAACGGCTTGTTGTTGTTTCTCAATGCCTCTGGATTGCTCTGTTTCCACCACTGCAGCCATCAGTGTGAATGTCTAAAATCTGCTAAGTGCAACGAGGTCCAAATAGGACAGATCCCAAGGCAGACATTAAAAAACGGATTCTTAACCAGATTATGTCACCTGTTAGTCTTGCAACAGGGCAAGACCAAATACAGCCCGTAACACAGGGCTACAAGGAAAAGTCCGCCTCAATGCCACAGTACAAACTTGGCTGCAGAAAAAATACAGCCACAGACAACACTGAGCTACCATAAATACCAGGAAACCTCAGCAAGACTGCAATCCCACTTGCAGACAGCAGCCCCACCAGTTCAGGGTCAGCTCGCTAAGTTGGTGTGGTTGTTGATTGTTGATAACACTGTTTACCTAAGCTAGTTTTCTGAGGGAGCTGGAATTGCTTACCACAGTGTCAGATGAGCGCCAGACCCAGCACAAAGAAAGGAACATGACAGTCACTGTCTTTCCATGCCATAAGCTGGCTCAACCCATCCACAGTGGCTGTGCCCCTGAGACTGCTGCAGAGCTGTCACTGCTCCTCGTGACTCAGCTGTGCCTCCTCTCATCCAGACTGGAACATGACCAGGTATAGCAGCCTTGTTCCTGGCTGCCTGTAAGGCCACCACTGAGCCTCCAACAGGGAGAAAGCAGCAGAGATTCTCTTCTTTAGGAGCTGAAGTAAACAAAATTTACTGCTGAATGCAATGCTTATATTGCAGACAGACCTTCTGGTTCCCCTGATGACATTTCAATGGACTCCTCTGAATAAGTAATGACAGGACAAGAGATGATGGTCTCAGTTTGAGTCAGAGGAGGTTTAGGTTGGATATGAGGAAAAATTACTTCTCCAAAAGAGTGGCGATGCAGTGGCACAGCCGCCCAGGGAGCGGTGGGGTCACCATCCATGGAGGTGTTCAGAGCCATGGAGATGTGGCACTGAGGGACGTGGGATGGGTTGGGCATGGGGATCTTTTGGTCTTTTCCAACCTTAGTGATTTTATGAACTGCTTTGCAATAAACCTATCTATACTGAGATGATTTAGTATTTTTTCCCCTTTACTCTAGGAAAGAAACTCCAACCAACTTCTATAACAAGGAAAAAGCAGAGTCCTCATCTTGCAACAAACCCTTCAGGATCAGATGCCTATTGGCTCCACTGCACTGCCATTCGTTAAACCTCCATTATGAAAACACACTTTGGAGTTCCAGTCTACCAGACTGCAAAGTCTGTTCTACAAAAGTAGCTCTTCCTAGTAGAGATGCCAAAAAAATCCAACCTACCAAATCAACAGAAGAAATCCAGGACCTCCGGTGATTCACTTCATCATCTTCCATCTGCTTTTTCTAAATGGCAACGTGCTACAAACGCTGTCTGTGTTTCTAGACAGGAGTTGCACATTAACAGCAGGTGGTAAAAGAGTTCTTTAGAATTCAACAGGTCTGCCACAGCACAGCTCAGCTAACACAGACAGCATTGAGGTCTGATGCCAGACACAGGTGGGAAAGGCAAAGCCTAGAAAGGAACAGCCATGAAGCAGCTGTTTGTGATAACAGCAGTTCTGATTCCAAAGCCTAGAAATGCACACTGAGCTATTCCACACTCTTTGCCTACGCTCCTTTCCCCTCTTGGATCCAAGGGCAGACATTTCAGACCCCAAATCCACACGTGCTCTGCTGCATCAGCCAGCCCCGCAGCACCCAGCAGCAGGTCCACAGGGCTCACTGCTCCTCCTCACCAGGAAGCTGCTGCTGGGCCTATAAAAGGATCTCTGGAGTGTTTAACATAGGAACTAAGGCATTTTAATTTGATGTTTCATATAAACTGTTTCCTCTTTTAATGGTGAAGCACGCATATAAAGTGTAAGAGACAGCCAATGACCTCTATCAGGGATTTTATTACAAATTATCTATGACATTGGTGAGTACAACTGCGAACCTTGCAGCAGAAATGCCTCTGGATTCTGGGATACGAAGTCAAAGCAGGCAGCCTCCTTCAGACATCCCAACACACAGAATCACAGACCCGCCTGGGTTGGAAGGTACCTCAAGGATCATGAATCTCCAACCCCCCTGCTGGGCAGGGCTGCATGGCAGGGGGGAAGAGAACAGAATCAAATGTTCCCACATCATTTTCCCTGAACACTTCCTCTTTTCGCCATGAAATCACGACTCTCCAGATAACAAACATTTCCACTGGAAAGCAACTACAGCTAGCGGGGATGGAACGGAGGAAAGGCCATCTCAAATCATTCTGGCTGCTGCAGGTGCTGCTGCTACAGCTGTTTAGAGACCTGCAGTCCCACCGCGGGGTTCTGCCCCAAAGGCAGCAGCTTCAGCGTCACCATTTCACGTGGACAAAGACTGCAGCCAGCAAGTACTGCAGACATAAAGACTGTATGTAGACTTCAAGCACTTTGCCATGGGACATAACGCCCTTAAGCAGCGCAGGCTGATCTGGTCTCACTTTCACAGGAACCACAAATCCAATTACACCTGTAGACGGCGTGTTCAAAATGTTAAAGCACAATTAACCTCATATTCCATGGAGGAGTTACACGAGTCAGAGATTTACACTCAGGAATTCACGTATGTACATCCAGAGCGCGTTCGACAAAACCATTCTGCATTTCACGTGAGCACAGAATGCACCGCGGATGTCACCGTAATGACTCTGATAATAACCAAATGTCACATTGAATCAGGTTCTCTTAATGTTTGACTGGACAGCCTCACTTCAGACAAGGTACAGCGCTGTTTTACCCCTAGGAAATGTAAATAGCATTGCAAGCTAGCACATTCCTGTCTCTGTGGTAAACTTGGGCATCTGAGCCCATGCAGGAAATCTTGAAAGTGCTTTCCAAAGCTGAAGCACTGATAGAGGTCACAGTGCCGTTTGTTTTTTCTTCTAAATTAAAAACAAACAGGCAGAGTACCCCACAGCCATCAATTACCAAACCCAGAGAAAGGGCCGTATTCCCAGCACGGTGTGGCTTACAGATTGCCGTGCTGTTACAGGGCAAATCCAAGGCAGTGATTGTTCTGCCGTTCTCCTCACGTTGGCACACGGTGTTTCAAAATAGAAATGGGAAATGGAAAGCAGAACCTGCAAACACATTAAGCCTCTGCGTGGAGGACAACTAAAGGCTTCCCAGTCTCTTTTTGTTTGGAATGACATGCTGACTTCTCCTTTGATGGCTCGGGGGCTCCCTTACACCCACATCCCTCCCTGTAACACTCTCGGTCATTTATAATGGCTCACAGACGCCGGTCACAAACCTGCACTGATGATGCTGTGCGAACACTTTGCTCCTCGTTGCACACCGCACATCCTGGCACCACACGTTGCTTCCAGCATCCAAACGCCATCCCCAAAACACACACCCGACCACCACCAAATATTTGGATGAATCAATTTTCCTTCTGGCTGAACCGATTTCTGCTTAACTCCTTTCCCAAGCAGCCGCCTGGCTGCATCACCCCCGCATACCTAACGGGGAACAAACGGTTAATGTTTATTTCCAGAAAGGGTTATCTTGCTCACAGGAAGCCTTCCCTCAGCGCCAGCCACTTCCGCAGGCCGTGCCCTCGCAAGCGGAGCGGTGAGGAGGGCTCGGAGGGGCACCTGGTCCCCCATCTGTCATCCCCCCGAGGTCACTTGCCAGCTGTCTGTCCTCTCAACACCCGGCCCCTCCACCACCACCCAGGCATTCTCCCTCGCTCAGGTTTCCAGGTCTGAACTTCCAGATCCAGTAAATCAATCAGCCCATGCAGAAACTCCTCCGACAACTGCAAGTAAGCAGTTTGACACCCTTGAGCAGCCTCGGCGCGTAACAAGGACACTGCAGTCCCAGCTGGAATCCAGCTAAGCGCTCGCTCTGCATGGCTGGTATGGATTTCACCCTGGGACTGCTGAACTGCAGCTACATTTAGTCTATGACTAAGTCAGGCTCCGCTCATACTTGACCCTGGGAAGAATGTCATTGAATGCAGGGACTTTTCTCAGCTATAATTTCATATTTTCCCATTTAAAGGCTAAAAGCACCAATAAGCCCTCACATCCATAGCTGCAAAGTCACTTGCCTCAACACATTGTGGAAACGTTTCAGCATGGCTCCAGCTTTAGATTTCCCCTTGCCCTCAAACCATGCTTTCCTTCTGCAGGCTGTGCTTAGGACAAAGGGCACCAGAAAAGCATGCATACCTTTAAGTAACTACGATCACTCTGAAGAAGCTAAGCATTGTCTGCTACCTGAGCCAGGGCTGTTTTCACAGACCTATCTTTTAGGGACAGACTAAGTTCAGTCTAAAAGACGCCACCGCACCTTCCCTGTAAGCAGGGGAACATTTCCCTGGGTTCGGCTCCTGGAATATAGCATCTCCTGTGCAGGCAAGAAGAGAGAACGCAACTTTTATTCTGAAACTCCCTTTTGGATATACATATTCCTCTCTAAGGATCAGAATTCCCCGCTGTTCCTCACTCTCTGCATTTTCTCCAACTTCCTCACACCCCGCCGCATACCATCAATCCCCCAGTGCACGGCCAGCAATCCATACTGATGAACCGCGTTGCTTTTTGAGCAGGAGACATGAAAGAGATTCCTAACAAACCAGCCCCATGCAAATTATGCAGCTATGAAGCAAACTGGAACCCTTTCCGAGCAGCCTCTACCACCTCCAGGAAGAGGACGGGACGCACTGCAACTTTTCCCCTCCGTTTTTGGTATCTTTTGCGGATGGATTTGGAGGATTAAAAAGCATCGCTTTCTTCCCATCAGCATAAAGGACTGAAGTGTACAAAAATGACACAGAAAATGCATTTACCCCAGCTGCAGGATTTGCAGAAATCACCTCTGATGGGGAACAAAATCATCTGAACAAAGCAAAAGATGTGTACGATCTCAGCCTTGAAAACACAGTCTCCCCAGGTCAGCTGTTCTGCTTTCGCCGTGATGCAGAATCCTCCATCCCAGCAGAACACAATGCATTTGTGCCGTATGCCGCTTCCAGTTTAAGACGACTCAGAAACAAAACAGTACAAGATGCACGAGAATTTCTAGAGGCTTTTCTAACCACTGATACTGATCAGATAAGTAAGCAGGCAAACCTAATAATTATCTTGAATGAGTAACTACGAGCACAGAGCAAGCTAAAAAATAACCCAGAGTTATTTTCTCTAGGCAGTATTTAAACAACGTATATGTCAAAAGCAAAAACCCACTAGGTTGAATGATACCGCTTCAAGAATTTGAAACTGCTCAGGTCAAAACAAGGTGAAAACAACAGCCTGCCTGGTATCACAGCTGACTAATGCTCAAATGCATTAGGCTCCTTGTGTCTTTGTGTTCTGGGTGCAGTTGATCAGGTCAGCACTTCAAACTGACGGTGAGGATCAAGTTTACAGCTGCCAGCCATGCTGACATTAGCTCCTCTGGAAGGCCTGGAAGAGGTGGGAAGGAGAAAAGAGAGGAGGGCAGGAGCTAGGAGTGGGGGCTTATCCTGCGAAACGTGCCTGGGCCAAGAGTCACAAGCATCTGCTTGAGGCATGTGCACCCTTTTGGCTGAGCTCTCAAACAACCACCTGCAAAGAGACCGCTGAGCCCAGCAGGTCGAGGGAGGTGATTCTGCCTCTACTCTGCTCTCATGAGACCCCACCTGGAGCACTGTGTCCAGTTCTGGAGCCTCCAACACAAGAAGGAGACAGAGTTGTTGGAGTGGGTCCAGAGGAGGGCCATGAAGACAATGAGAGGGCTGGAGCATCTCTCCTACATGGACAGACTGAGAGAGCTGAGGCTTCTCAGCCTGAAGAAGAGATGGCTCCAAAGAGACATTATAGCAGCCTTCCAGTATATCAAGGGGGCACACAGGAAAGCTGGGAGGGACTTTTTATAAGAGCAGGTAGCAACAAGATGAGGGGAAATGGTTTTAAAATGGAAGAAGGTAGATTTAGATAGATATTAGGAAGCAATTCTTTACTGTGAGGGTGGTGAGACACTGGAACAGGTTGCACAGTGAGGCCGTGGATGCCCCCTCCCTGGAAGCATTCAAGGCCAGACTGGATGGGGCTGTGAGCAACCTGCTCTGGAGGGAGGTGTCCCTGCCTACACCAGGGGGTTGGAACTGGATGACCTTAAAGGCTCCTTCCAACCCAAACTATTCTATGATTCAGTCTCATGAGGTGGTCTAGGACATGCTCTGGTCTTACAGTGAGAATGATACTGCTCCTCCAACCCCAGAGTACAGGTTCAGGGACACGAGAGGCATGGGAAGTCTGAATGCCAGTGAATACTGAGGCAAATTACATGTTAGGTACCTCAGCCTTCTCCGTGTCTACTGAAGTCAGTTCTCAGTTCTCATTTATCAGAGGTAGTACGCTCTCCTTGGCTTGCCTCTTCTGATCAACTTCTGTCAACGCAGTGTAGGAGCTATTATTCTTTGGCTTGAGTACAAAACATTATTCAGCCTCTTTCTCTATTCTAAGTTTAATGTTTCTATTGTGAAATCTGGGTGTAATTCTCTGGATTTTATTGTCTCCCTCCACTGTGCCGCAGTCCAATTTCTACAGGGAAAAAACACGATGATGGGAGATTTTCATTTTACTCCTCTAAAAAAGACAGTGAGTTAAGTGTCTGCACAATTGCTGTTAAATTAATTCTTATACTCTGCAGCTGCTTCCAGAAAGTTTAATGCAATTTCTTGAACCAGCAGAAGTACAGACATCAAAGCGGGACAGCAGTGATTTAGGCAGAATCCAGCAGCTTTACCTGGGGGAAGAAAAGTGCTAGCAGAGTTGTTGCACATGAGAGACATTCAAAGTTACTGACATTCTCCATGGATTATTTGTACAGCAATTTGACCCACCTTGCAAACTGTATCTTCAGTAAACATATCAAAGAAGTTATGCACACTGATTGAATTGATTCTGAAACCCTCTGGTGAAGCAACTGCACCTTTAGATGCTTGCAGGAGTGCTTTGCAATTGTGTGTGTGTGGGGGGGGCGATTATCACTCATAAATAATGGTATGTAATAAATCATCTGGTGGTACCTTGCTGAGGAAAGAACTCACATTAACACTAGGTGGCAGAAGCCTCTGTCACATTAGAGACACCTGCAAACAGATCCACTCATTGACTTAAGACTGTTGGCTACTCCTGGACCTGGGTACGCTTTCTGCACTTGAACTGTAAATTGCATCTTTTGTAGTGAGGGGAAACTCTGTAAGTGACAGACAATTCTGTTCAGATTTCACATAAGGAAAAGAAAAATTGACAGTTTAAGAGACAGAAATGGTCACAAGAACAACACAATAGAAACACACACGGTTGCTGTGCAAAATAACCTGAAGCCAAGCTTGGATGATGACGGCAAGGACACCGCCACAGCTGAGAAACCAACAGCCTACAAAAATCATGCAAACCGCTCCAGACTCAGTGCTAAGGAGGTCTCCTAAAATGGCAGCTGTTCATTCATGGGGAAGCATTTTAGAAGGTGTTTTTGTAATTACACACCATCTTCCACGGTACGACTAGTTTCTTTTACTGTTATGTATCTTCTGCTCTGGCCACTTTCGTATTATCTGCTCAAAGTTTCTTTCATGTAGTCTAAATATGGAAACAAAACGTTCAGTTTCTGGTTAAAAAGGCAAGTGAAGAAATAACAGCACCCACAACTCAAAGGCGGTGAATGAAGAACTTACTGTGGGCTCTAGCAACCCAGATAGAAAAGAAAGCAAACATCAACGTGAGATGTGAGCAGGAAGCTCTGAACACAGAAAGTGAAAACCAGGCAAAGCCCAGGTGTTCAAAAACAAAAAGATGTGGGGAAAATGACCCTATTTCCTTTGACAGTAAGTAAGAGCTGAGAGCAAAGATTTCTTCCAAATCACTGTGGCTCCACTGCTTTTCCATTTGCCAACCAGAAACTTCCCAGATTCACAGCGCTCGAGGAGCGGATCCTGCAGGAGCAGCTGGTGCCAAGGAAGAAAGAGCTTGGTAGCACTGCAGTGGGTTATTTTGCACCTCTAGACATAGAGGCTCTTGGTGTTTAAATATAGTGTATTTTATCATTCACACTTGTCAGCAGTGGAAATTGTCATCTAAGCAGTAAAAGATGCTGTTGAAAAAACAGGAAGGATCGGTTAGAAAGTAAAAATGACTTTGGCTGCGACAACTCATCTGATGGCCCATTTGGAGGGTAAAAGATCAAGCCACCCGTTGGAAATTGCTGCCTGAAAGTCAGAAAAACCAATAGTAGGTAGGAAAGCCTACTTGCCAAGGCTACAGCCACTGCCAGCAGATTATTAATGCATCTGTCTGCATTCTTTAATGTTTTCTAAGAAGCAACTATGTTAACTGAAAAGGTGCGATGTGTCACCATCCCTTCTACTCTCTCCTCTTCATCTTCTTTCCTATATTAAAACCTTGGCTACCAAAGAAAACAATCATGTTTCACCTCATCTTTTCCCAGCTTTTCTGAAGTTCAGTTCCTGCTTGATAGCAATATATACAGCCTAAGTACTATCCCTGACAAGCTGTTTGACAACCCTAAGTTGCACATCTATTTTACTCCCAGTGCTTTGGAGTTGGTGGGGCTTAGATGGGAAATGGAGGCCAATTAAAATAAACACAGACAATATCAATGAATTCTTCAGAAACACACAAGACAAGCAAAATGAAACACTACCAGCTCTTGCCCACAATTAGAGTTCAGCACATCTCGCACATCGAACGCCCTGGCTGAGATCCAGAAAGACACTTAAGCACATGTCTTATTTTAAGCATGTGAGCAGTGCCATTGATTTTTTCACTCATACCAGTAAGAATATTCAATGCGCTTAAAGTTAAGCACATTGTTAAGTGCCTTCCTGGATCAAGGCCAGGCTATTTAGCCCTTGCAAGAGTTAGACTGCAGAATATTTACCATTATTTTAACTTCTCAAGACTTTCTTTGAGATAAAGTTGTACGGTGTATGGAAATACTTCATTCATTCAGTATCACACAAACGAGGACTGTTTTAAGGCAACCTTCAGGGAACAAGTACCCTCCTTCCCACATCTGTTGAGGTAGTAACCAGAAGGGGAATCAAGACATGCAGGCAAATACACCAATGAAGGGAATTAGTTCTGAAAAGGTCAGTGCTCAGTATTATTCGTCTTGGAAAACAAAATTTGCCCCCTAGTTGGAAGTTGAAATTTCAATTTTCAGTGAAAACTAATAAAGTAATCAGCTAATATCTCATTTTGATACCAAGTCCTGTACAGCAGCTTTGAAGAACATACTAATTGGTGACTGAAATTAACTATCACAATAAACTTGCATTCGATTCCATTTTTCCTTCTTCCTTTTACATCAAGTCAAATAAAAAAACTGAAGGACAGACCTGTTAGTGCTTCATCAAGGTGTGATCTCACCACATCAGGGCACTTTACAGAGATCAAGGCACAACAAACACCATCGCTTCTTGCTACAAAGCAGCAAACACAACTTACTTTGCAACAGACAAGCCAACTGTATAATTACCTGCTTGCATGATAAAATCCAAGTTCACTTTTTGATTCTGGGAATGTTCAAACCCAGCAGGGAAAGTATTAAACTGACTGTGGTATATGAACAAAAAGCCAATTTAAAACTGTGCTATCCCTCTGAAATCTCAGGTTGACTCAGCTGTTATCACTCACCATTCCTCCCCCCAGTGCAACTCCACTGGTTTCACACCAGCAAGGCCACACCTGATGGTGACTAACATCCACACCACCACTTCAGAACCTGGTGGGTGAACTTCCACGGACAACCACTGAGGCCTCTGCAAAAAGTAACTCAGAACGTAATGCTGACAGACACTTTCAGGTAGATCCCGGTTTAGAAGTCTTTGATATGATTGAAATACTCTCTTTTTTATAGAGAGAGATATTTTACATACCTCAATGCTGAGGTTTGGTGGAATTTTATCACTGTTTCATGCAGAGCGCAGAGGAGATGGACAGAAAGACCATAGAAGCAGAGGAGCACTAAGACTGCAAAAGGCACATCAGCCTGCTCAGGGCAAGAAAGATCTCCAAGGAGGAAGGCTTCACCATCTCTCTCAGTAACCTGTTCCAGTTTCATCTCCTTCACAATAAAAACATTCCTTTCCCCTTCCCTTTCCTTGTGTTTTAATGGCATTCCTTCTACTTCAGTTTGCTCCTCCTGCCTCTGGCCTTCTTAGTGGCGCCCACTGAGAAGAGTCTGTCTGTCCTCTCAGCTCCCTGCCATCCATCAGGTATTTATACACACTGTCAAGTTCCCCCAGGCTTTCTCCTCTCCACCTTGAGCTATCCCAGCACCCTTAAATCTCTCCTCAGGTGAAGGTGCCTTAAGTCTGTGATAACTCAGTGTTCCCATCCCCCTCTTGCACTTGGGAAACAGATTGAATTGGTTTAATTAGTTTCGATTCTGAATTTGATGTAGGTTAAATGAGAGTGCTATGTCAATGGGGACATGAACTAACTCTACTTCTAAACAGGCATCTGCTGGCTTTTATCACTTTTAAAGAAGGAAAAACAGACTTCCTTCACCTTCACTTGAGATGACAGCAACAAGAAAGCCGCATTCGAGATCTAGGATTATAGCCAGTTTATTACTGAAAATAAATATTGGATGTGTACAGTGTTACAGCATTTGCTGCCACAACTAGAGAAATTATTCTTCAATTTATACCTTAAATAGAACGTTGTTTAGCTAAAGTGAAAGCATATTCCAAGAAGCGTGAAAAAAACAAACTTACCATGACTTCAGATCTAAATGACTTATATTGAGGAGTTTGTTTTCATAGAAGTACATTTAGTGGCAGAATAAAGTTTCTCATAAAATGCTTTTAGAGATAATGAAGGCCTGATGTCCAAAAGAGCGTCACATGAAATTTCATCACCGACTTGTGTAAGCTAGCCTCAAATCTAACCAAACGGGACTGCCATCAATACTGCATCAATCTGAAAATCTCTGCGTTTTTGTTGTTAAGGAAGCAAAACCAGCTGCGAGAACGAGGAAATATTGGAATCCACAAACTGAATGGAGTTCCATTGAAAGGACTGGAAGGGGTGCACTGACGGGGAAAAGCCAGAGGAATGTCATGTTTTGATAGCGTCGCCACATTTAGCAAGAAGAGAGTCAAGTGCAGGAGAAAGAAGGAGCTAATCAGAGCAGTTTGTTACTTCTGTGTGTTGTTTCATTTCCTTCTTTTAAAGGTGGCAACCTCCACCTCTGGAGAGTTCGCAGCACGGAATGCTCCTCCACACACCTTTCAATAGCTGTGCGGTGCTGAGCACCATGGGCTCCCATTGAATACTCCTGGGCACATTTGTAAAGCAAAAAATAAATAACCAAAACAAAACAAAACAAAAAGACCTCAAAGTGCAATAATAATCAGCTCTCCCAGCCATCTCAGAAGAACACTCATCACCCTGCAGCTTTAGTAAACGCGACTGCTTTCGGCCCTGATGACTTAAAGGGCTCCTGCAGCCAGGAAGGAATCTCTCCAGTGGACAGAAAGCTCACGGAGTAGACAGTCACGTACCTTCCCAGCCTGTGAAAACCTTAATTCCTACAACAATTTTATCTTTGTTCTGCGGCAGCATGCAGCCACCTGTAGTACTCAGTGGAGAGACGGAATGCAGTCTGGTCACCCAATCTGACAACACGAGCTATAATATATCAGAGAGACACAGAACCTTTTAACAGTTCTGCAGATATCCTGTTGGATGTGCTGTGTGTTTGTATATAGATGTACGCGTGCATAAACCTGCATGGGTATATGCTGCCCATCACCATTATCTGTCTGCATCACAATGGCAGAAGGAGGTGATACAGAATAAAAAGTCACATACCTCAATCCCTCTTTATTGTCATTATCATTTCTTGGCAGTATCACTGATCACAAGTTGCAGTGGAAGAACTTGCCTCAGGTTTCCTCTCTCAAAAAAACTGAATTGTGGGAAGAAAAGGTGTCAGAGTGGGGAGAACAGAGTCATATTCCTCAGACAATAACCCCTACTATGGCAGCCTCGCCAGCTCCTCCTCCATTGGCAGGACATTTCTGCGGAAGAATCCCATGCTGCTGGAACAGAAAAACTGCAAAGCTTCAGGTATGACACAGACTGCAGTCCAGACCAGGGATTAAAGAACAAAAGAAGAAGCCCAGTCCTAGCTCCTTTGCCATCTGAATACTAAAAACTTAAAATGTGACAGAAATCTGTAGACATTGAAGAGGTTTAAATCACACCAACACAAAATCAAAGAGAAGAATGAGAAATAAAAATCAAGCAGAATACAAAGTCTGGGACTTCACTGCCTCACAGAACATCCTTTAAGTTTGTCTTCACACCGCAGGCAGGAAATCACAGGGCCACAGACAGGCAATGGATGTATGAGGACTCAGAACCCCAAAACAAAGATGCAGTTGAGGTGGTTGATTTTATTATTTTATCCCTAAATGCTTAAATAATAATAAAAAAGCATATAGAAAGCACTAGTAGTGAAGGACTATGCCAGTATTGTCCTTTAGGCATGTTTCTCTTTCCACCTCTGAAAGGCTGTCCGGTATTTGACATAATGGGGAGGAAGAATTTTCTCCCCTGGCTAAGTCAATTACCTCTGCTGTATTTGTACAGCCTGTCAGAGCTGAATCTGCTGTCTTTTTGGGTCTGACACAAACTTCTACACCTACTCGACAGATCAAACGGGTTCTAAAGAAATGACTGTGCTTTGAAGGGGAGTTCCCTGGCTACATTAACTCAAAAAGCTGCAAGACAAGAGGTGAGTGATTACTAAATTAGTAAGATATGTTCCCCTAAAATATTGAAATACAGTACATCTTTGTACTTGAGCTCATTTTAACTTATTAACGCAATTTGCCGTTTCGTTATGAAAATCCTTTAGTCTTCAAGTATTATCATAAGCACCTGTATGAAGTCAAATAAGGTAATTTGAAATAATTTTCTCACTTAGTGCTCTTGGAGTGCTTAATTTCTCATATCACTGAGATATAAAACCTCATTACTGAGGAGAAATTAAAGAAACTGTGTGGCTTGTTGCTTTAACACAGTCACAAACAGGTGTACTTACGTTTGTATGCACACTGGATGTTACAGCCAAGTTTGTTTTTAAGACTAGACAAAAATATTAGTGCTTTATGCGTTACATTACATCATGCCAAACTTTGGCATTATTAGACCAGCTGCCAGATCTCATCATGTTCTGTTGTCCCTGCAAGTCTTGGTCAGGCTTATTTTTCCCATTAGCCCCAGTGTTTGTCATGTATCAATGGATAGACCTCATACTTAAAGGCAGAAGAGCCTAGAAAAATAACACATAGCGTGTGCTTCATGCACTTCTTCAGTTAAAACATAAATGAATACACAGCAGAATGGGAGGCAGTCAGGGGCTCTGTGGATCCCCACGTCTCAGCTCTAAAGCCCCAGGGCAGAACAGAAGGAAAACGGTCACCTGGATTTACTCTGCAGCAAAAAGTGGTATTCTATCCACCAAAACCACTCTGACACCGTGATGAGAAAAAGGGCTGAATACAGTCACTGTACTTGCAGAAGGGAGGTAGTGAATTCCAGCAGGTTGGTCAGGCCAGCGTAGTCCATCACATCTGACAGCTTGCTAACGTGATTTAAGGGAAGAGAGCACAGGACCATACTGGTTTCTCCCATCAGCAGGACAAGCTAAGGAGGTTTTCAAAGGCTTAAGTAATAGTTTGGCGCACAAATCCACTATAGGCTAATGCGATGTTGGCTCTCAATCCCGTTAATGATGAAGAATTTCTCATACTACATCAGTTCTGCTAGCTGGAGCCATGGAGAAGGAAAACACACACAGCAAAAGCAGCGCTGGCTCTTCCAGACCACCTCTGGTATCCAACACACTCTGGCCATGCCTGTGCTCCAAGCTGCTCTGGAAGCTGTCTCAAACACAGCCCCCGCACTTCACCATGACTGCAGTCCTAGACAGTTTCTCTGTAACTCTTCAGAGGGATTAAAACTGTTTCTATGCAAATTCCTCACTTAAAAAATAAAAAAAAATAATAATTGCTCTAAGGTGTTTTCCTGAAGAAAAAAAAAAGATATACTAAGATTTCAATGGAAATGCTGTGAGTCATCTTCCTGATATCGTAATCTTTTCACATTGGAGTTACTGTCCTTTAACTCCACCAGAGTGTAAAAGCTCTGACTCCATTTAATGCACTGCTGCTGAACGTGTTCCACACTGACCTACGTGTTTGTTTAGCCGACACAGCTCTCCAATTTCTTCCCCCCAAGACCTAACACACGTCTCAGTGACTCGCCTCAACAAAGAGGAAGGATCAAGCTCACCTGTAGGTTTCTACAAAGTACCACACTCAAAATTACTCTGTAGGTGCTACACCAAAATAGATTTAAGCACAGCTTACACCAACAGATCACAAAAAATAAGTGTGAACGGGGATTCATCATCTGATGAGGTATTTCCCCCTGCAGGGATCTCGTTTTATCTCAGCGATACTCAACAGCTTTCATCTACTATTTGAAAGAAAATATAAAAGTCACTGCTTGTAACATGTGCAGCTGTCACAAAATCTGAGGGGGCTGAGAAAATAGATGAATTCTTCAGACTAGCACTTCCTAACGCTGACTTCTTCCAACCAGAGACACGTTAACAGCAAAGGTCATGCAGCTAGGAGTAACAAACAAAGGGCACGCAAGGCACAGCTGTACGTAAATGAATGAATACTGGAAACTACAGAGATAACAGTGGCCAACCTACAAAACCCGAGCTCCGGTTATTCCTGCAGCCTAAGACGTGGGTACATATACAAAGTAGTGCCAAGCACGGGAAGGTAAAGGGAGATAGATTTACATGAGGACTGAAGCCAAAATCCGAATGTATTTAGTGCTCAGTTACCTTTGAAGTCGTTGGCCTACCTGATCTAACAAAAGCCATACAGGAATCTGTGACAGGAGCAGATCTGATCCCTCTCCCAGCACGGCCTGTCTACTCCTCTGCAAGTACCTTCCCAAACAGCACGCTCAGCCCCACGCACCAGCACATCCTTTTATACCAACACCACGTCTCCAACACCTTTCATCCTCTGGTCTCGTTACCCTTAGCTCGTATGTTTTTCATATCAAGCCAGAGCCTCAAGTTCATTAAAACCAGCAAGACAGACTCCTCATTCAATTAGCTGCCCCAGAAAATGTAACCTTTGTCTATTCAGTGCTCAAACTGTTCTTCTGTATGAAGTTCTACAGTAAGTGTTAGCTTCTCTCTTCTGGGGCAAGACACCTACCTTAATCTGTGGCTGCTAAAACAGTTAATGCACTGACATGCCTACAGAAACACCTAATAATGCAACAGCAGTAATGGCAATGAGTTATTATTTTGGAGATGTAAAATGATATACACAAGCACATATACGCACCTACACACATTTCTATATATAAAGTAACACCAGCAGGAATTATAGCTTTTCTCAGCGCACAGAGCACGCTCCCAAGGCAGTTATTCCTGATGCCCCGAGGTCAGCTCTCCTCCTGTGGGAAATCAACAGTGCCACTGCAGTTTCGGCAGCACTTTGCCAGGAAGTGGAGCCTTCTGGGGAGCTCTCCCTGCCCCTCTGCTCCCCCCTCCACATGGGAGCTGCTCCACTGGTAGCATCCAAACCTCTGGCCAGAGGAAAAGCTAAACTTTTGGCAACAACTCATTAATAGAAAAGGTAATCAGGGAATTTACACGTGGGTTGGAAGAAAGTGGAAACGAAAGAAGGTGATGGGAATCCAGGCGTACATGTTTATTCAGATGTTATTTTTCAATTACTCCATATCACCATGTTCTCTATTCACAGAATCACAGAATTATCAAGGTTGGAA
>PPHD01011305.1:0-18922 GCA_002909625.1 Bambusicola thoracicus | reverse complement strand
GACTTCAAAATGTAAGATTACTGGTGAAAAAAAAACTAGGCCTTATCACAATTACAGATGCTACTTTCCTTTCCAACCCAACTTAGTCAGGGAAAGGATGGGACTTGATACAGGCACCATCTCATTATACTTGCTTTAAGGCAGCTACATGGATGCCTGGAGCCCCTTAGCACTACAGATACTTAATGAGAATTAATATCTGCAACCTGATACTGAAAAGCAGTCTCAATTTCATAAGGCAGCATCTTTATTTTTGAAGCACATACCACCATCTTTTAAAAGATCACTCCAAACATATCCTATTAATGGATATTTACAGCAGAAACTTCTTACTTATTTACATATTGCACATTACTCAGCATTGTGAATATTATTGCGGTAGCAGTAAAGAGGAATATGTCAGTTCACTCTAAATAACTTAAAAACGACAAAGAAATTCAGTTTAATGCCAGAAATCAATACATTGTTCCATTTAATTTACTCATTACAAGATCATCTTTGAGAAGAAAACCCTGAACATACCACATGATATTCTGGGATAACTGGAGCAATTACACAGAAATTTTAAAGTGCTATGGCTAGAAATTAATTCCAGAAATATACATCAAAGTTCAGGAGACTTTTACCCCCCAAAAAAGCAACTTCACCTGTGTACTTGTATGTAAAGTATAACAAGGATCATATAAGGGCTGCTTTAAGCCCTGAGTTGCTGACACAATGTTGTAGTGCTATAATGTGACAGAAAGTACAGCAAGAAAATTGGGGTGGCAAAGCCTTTGGCTGTAGCAAAAGCCCAAAAGCAGCAGCCATAGACACATAAACATAGGAAGAAAATGCGCTTACCTTTGGAAGGCCTCAGACTTACAGCAATCTCCAGTAAGATACCCTCACCACCACTGCCAACCCTTAAATGAGGGTTGGAAGGGGTGGATCCTGGCTCCAGCCCTTCTGCTCACTCAGCTGCACTGCACACAGCTGAGCTGCCCTGGGCTGGCCCTGCCTTCCACCAGGTGCTCCATCACTGCTTCAGGCTGTGATTGAGCATTTCCACTACATACACAAATATACTTGGTTTACAACGTGCAGTGACTATCCCCTGCAATTCTATGAGCTAAATTAGATTAACATCTCCCAAATGAGAATGCCATCCCTACACATAAGTAATATGGCTATAGACAGCTTGCACCCTGTGAGACAGAGACCGAACATCTGGGCGAATACAGCTATGCAGTGGGATTACAAATGCACACAACACATCCACTGGCCTGTGACTGTGAAAGAAAATCGCAGGGCAGAATATTCTTTAAAAAACAGATTAAGTTTATTGATGGGATTTTGCAGTTTGAAGTTATATACTTCTGTGCTGTACACTTCATAAGCCAAATCCTTCAGATAGCTTCTACACGCAAGCTCCTGCTGACTCAAATGGGAAATGACTTGCTATCCGTGAAGTGCTTTGCACAGAATTACAGAATGACTGCAGCTGCACTGAAGAGTATTTGCTATTTTGTTTAGAGAATTAACAACCTTTCTGGCTACTGCCTGTATCAGCTGCTGCGTCTATCACTGCGCTGTTTTTCCATCTGCTTGTAAAGACTGCTCAAGTTTTGTTCTTTCCCTCCCTTCTTCTTGTCAACAAGCACTATCACGGAATGTACACTTACTCCCTGGAGTCCATGGTCCCTGTAACTGCTGGGACTGTGTGTGGAAAGCAATGTGAGTTCTAGCTGAAGATAGCATTTATCTGCAGCACTAAATTTGGATATTATTCTGCTCCACAATAACCGAAGGACTGTAGCAGCATTTAGCCAGTGTAGAAATCCAAGTAATTTTGCTTGCTTCAGTTTAAAACAACACAGAGCTTGGGAAAGGTCAATGTCCATCAGTGTAGTGGGCCACCTTGGCTAAAACCACACAAGTATGAACCCTTTAAAGCAGGGATCTTAATTCAGTCATTGGAGTAGAACAATAGCAATTACTCATCAAGACCTACAGACCAAAGTCAGAGTGTTGTTAGATCAGAAGGTGATATTAGCAGCATTTATCAAACCCATCTGCGAGGCTCACCAGAGAATTCACAGCTGTGAAAGGAAAATGAAGTTTTAGACCAAGGAAAGAAGATGAGCATTCAGAAATGGCCTCAGAGAATTAAAATATATGGCACTGGTCACCATAAACTCCTTCACCAGTCTTGTACAGAACCCCCTTCTTTTGAAAGACTCTGGAAAAGCAATAAAGTAATTTGGCTTTCCAGTTGAGAAAAATATTTAAAGCCCGATTCAGCAATAGACTGATACACAAACAAGGGTCTGGGAAATACAGATCCCTCCCACCTAAGATAATGTTACACACAACTGTGCTCTGGTCTGATTTTAAGCTGCTCTTAAAATCAGGGTCCCACAGGGCCTTGCAGGGGTGGCGGTTGTCACACTGCTGTGCACTGGCCCCATCCTGCCAGGCCTGGCAGTGCCTTCTCCACACGGTGCTCAGCGCTGGGCAGGGCAGCAGGGTGATGCACTCTGCAGGGGATGTGCCTCACAGCGCTGCAGCGAGCGGAAAAGGCTCTGGAACGAGCAGTCTGAGTAGTCCATGCCATGCAGTACTTCTCACTCTGCAGGATGTTTAGTGACCTGCTGGTCCTGTGACAGACACACACATTGACACTGATCTGGACAGTGCCATCAAGCTTTTCTGATGATGTATACCTTCAACTCCCCAGTGGGGCTGTGACCCTTGCAGATATACCATGTGTCTGTGTTCTGCATATAGTTCTGTCCTCCTAACTGACCTGTGTGGAGACCTTGGTTCCAACCACACTGGCTTCAGGATGAAATCAGTAACTGTCAGTTCCCTCGGAACCTGTGGATTGGGTCCCATGGACTTAAGCGGAGGTTGGTGTCCCTGACTGTGGCAGGGGGGTTGGAACTTGGCAATCATCGGGGTCCCTTCCAACCCAAGCCATTCTATGATTCTATGACTTGTGTACCTTCAGGTTCTTTAGATGGTCTCGAACCTGATCTTAACTTACAGAAGGCAGATCTACTTCCTCCAAATTCTTACCATTGCTTTCTGCAAATTGGGTGGTGTGGTAGAGCCCCTGTCAGTGAAGACTGAGGCAAAGAAGTCACTGAGCACCTTAGCTTACTCCGCATCCCTCATGACCAGGTCTCCAGCTTTTTTCTGGAGAGGGCCCACATCTTCCCTAACCTTCTTTTTATCACTGATATACTAGTAGAATTTCTTCTTGTTCCCCTTTATGTCCCTGTCTAGATTTAATTCTGTCTGGGTTTTAGCTTTCCTAACCTGATCCCTGGCTGCTCAGGCAACTTCTTTACATTCCTGCCAGGTAATCTGTTCCTGCTTCCACTCCCTATAGACTCTTTTCGAGCTTAAGTAACTCCAGGAGCTCCTTGTTGATCCACAAAGGCCTCCTGGCATTCTTGCCTGCCTTTCTTTTTCCCAGGATGCGCTGCTTCTGGGCTTGAAGGAGATGGTCCTTCAATACCGATCAGCTTTCTTGGGCCCCTCTTCCCCCCAGGGCTTTCTCCCATGTCACCCTGCCAAGCAGTTCCTTGAAGAGTTCAAAGTCTGCTCTCCTGAAGTCCGGAGTAGCAAACCTGCTGCACACCCTCTTTGACACCGCAGGGATTTTCAACTCCACCATTTCGTGGTCACTAAAGCAAAGGTTGCCCTTGAGCTTCACATTAATCACCAGGCCCTCCTCACCTGGTGAGGACAAGGTCCATCACAGCACCTTTTCTCATGGGTTCCTTTACTACTTGGAAGAGGAAGTTATTACCAACACATTCCGGAAACCTCTCTGACTTCTGGTGCACACTGCTGTATTGTTCCTCCAACAGGTATCGGGGTGGACGAAGTCCCCCATGAGGACCATGTTTGGTAAATGTGAAGCTGATCCTATCTGTTTATAGAGAGTCTCATCCACTTGGTCTTCCTGATCAGGTGGCCTATAACAGACCCCCACTACAACGTCTGCTTCCCCGGCCTTCCCTTTAACCTTAACCCATAAGCTCTCTGTCAGCAACTCATCTATCCCCACGAGGAGCTCCACGGACTCCAGGTGGTCACTGATACAGAGGGAATGCCCCCTCCCTTTTCCTCTGCCTGTCTTTCCCAAAGAGTTTATCCCCATCTATTCCTACATTCCAGTCATGAGAATCATCCCACCATGTCTCAGTAATCCCAGTGACATCACAACCCTGCATGCATGCTGTATGGGAACTGTTGAGCCACGGCCTGAACCTCTGATTGACCACCTGAGGTGAGTACTGAGTCAGCCGCAGGGGCACAGGTGAATGCAATCTCACCTGAGTGACTGGAAGCATGGCTCCACCCCTCCTAGACCCCATTTAAGGGCTGACTCCCCAGAAGGATCTCTATCTGGAGATCCTCCCTTCAGGAACTTTTCTACAAAGAGCTAGGATATGGCTAAGATCTTTATTCTGCTCATACTTTGTAACAACATAATTTTTTCGATCTAATACTGTTCGCTCTAGCCATAACACATGCATACGTCTGCAACTCACAGAATCACAGAATGGCTTGGGTTGGAAGGGACCTCAAGGATCACCAAGCTCCAACCTTGTGCTGCAGGCAGGGCCACCAACCTCCATATGTAATACCAGACCAGGCTGTACAGAGCCCCATGCAACCTGGCCTTGAACACCTCCAAGGATGGGGCATCCACAGCCTTTCCTCGGCAGTCTGTTCCAGCACCTCACCGTTCTCTTGGTAAAGAACTCCTGCTTGCTCCCCATGCTCCATGCAGTGGTGTTCAGGCACCTGAGTTGGGCTCCCATTGAGGCTGATTTACCAATTAGAGTTCCCTTATCCTGCACTGCCCCACTGGCCCGTGATTCTACTCCAGGCTCAGGGCATCCATTACCATTGTCAGTCTCAAAGTGCAATGATTTGAGGATCCCCTCCTCCAACAACTCCTGTTTAAAGCTCTCCTGATTACACTGGAAAGCTTTCTGCCAAAGATGGTCTTTCCCTTGTCTGACAGATGAAACCCATCCTATCCCGAGAAGATCAGAATTCTCAAAATTATTTCCGTGACATAAGTAGCCCAAGCCCTGTTCACAAGACCACTCCCTCAGCCATTTGTTGGTTTTCTTAATTCTGTCAGTCCTTTCCCTCCCCACTCCCCTAACGTGGACGATTGATGAGAAGACTACCTGTGCTCCCAAGTTCTTCACTGCTGCTCTCAACTCCTTGTAGTACCTCTTGATATTCTTTAGGTTGCTGACAGCTGTGCCACTGGTGCCTACATGAAACAACAGCAGCAGGATAGTAGTCTGTGGGACATACAAGGTCTGGCAGCCTCTGACGCATCCTTGATGCAGGCCTCTCTAGATAGTGGTCCAGGGTGACAAATGGGTGCCTCTGCACTCTTCAGAAGGGAATCACCACTATCATGTGTTGCTTCTTCTAAGTTGCAGCAGTTGTTATGCAATGAGGAGCACGTCTGGCTGCCTTACTCAGTTGAGACGATTTACCTGTTATTGTTTCTTCTTCCTTCTCAGCCTGGAGAACCATGAAGTGGTTCTGCAGGGGGTCCCCAGAATTCAAGGCAGACTTTTTCCTCGTCAGTCTTTTTTTGTGGCAATTTTCCATTTCTCATCACTGTTTGTTTCCCCTCCAACTGGATATGCCAGTGGGAGAGTTTGCGGCTGTTTGGCCCCGGACTGTGGATTCAATGCAGGCTGCAAGTAAGTCTGGCTGACTCACTCTATCTCTGCTTCCCAGATAGCACACAGCTTTTTGACTGTCACCTGCAGGTCAGTCAACTGTCATAGGAGGTCTTCCACCTGGGCACATCTTGCATAGGCAAGTTTACCACTCACCTCTGCTCCAGAAGAAAGGTCCACACACTTCCCACAGATCACGATCTGCACAGGCGCTTCTTCCTTCAGAAGCTCTGTCTGAGTGGAGGCACTGGTCATGACCAGGGTAGGTGGTGGGTACCCCCAGCCAGACAGCCCAGCACATGCAGTCTGACTCACACTTGTAGTCTGGATTTACATGTATGTTTGTTAGCAAGAAGAATTTATAGATGCTATTCCCAGTCTCTCTGTGGTGTATCCAATCTGTGTGTCAACTAAGCACTACCTCGAGCAAATGCAAAAAAAAAGCACGGGGATACTGTTTTTTGGACAAAGGAGAAGAGCATTATTTTTATGAAACGAAGCATCTCAGATGACTTAAATAAAAGGCAGTTTCAGGATGCACAGGATTTCTTTATGATCAGTCCGAGGGAACAACAATCCTAAGCAATCAATTTCCTTCCTTTATCCTAATTTGCCCGTATACATCATATTCAAGATTTTATCTGGACAGGGGCTGGTTGGCTCAGTGGATAAACCTCTGCCTTTTCACCTCTGGGATCATGGTTCAAGTCAAAGCCTGATGAAATGCACTTGATCGTCCTAATCTAGTTCTTAGTGGACAGTATTCCCATTATCTTTAAAAGGGTCAGAGCCAAGGCCATTGGGAAGAGTGCATTGTGCTATATCTTGTCTGTTGATTAATACATTTTCAGTGATGCCAGATCCTTAACCTTCACGAGCACACATATTCTCACAAGAAGCTTAATAAAGGTCCCTCATGGACTAACCTTTTCTTCTCAATGCCCATATCCTTTCAGATCTCTCAAGAATATTAAAATAAAAACCACAAAGAAATTACTCATCATCTAAAAATATGTTTGCCTCAAACACTTGCAAAAACACTCCTAAGCTAATTAGCATAATAACAGATCACTTTAAATCATTACTTGGCATGGGGAGAACAAGACCTTTATAACTCAATCCATTTTTATAGCATGCTGCAGTTTTCTTCCCATATCGTACCGTACCAGTCAAAACTAAACAGGCACACAGAATAAAAGGAATCTACCCTCAAAAACTGATTTTGTTATTCAGAACAGACACTGAATAAAGATGGTACTCACCACAGAAATTTACTCTTCAGGATTACTGAAGGATATCTGACCAACAAGAACAATATGAAACCCTTTGCTTTTTTTTTTTTGTTTGTTTGTTTTTCCTCATCATAAGAACAAATAAGGTAAGAAATGGAACCACTTCCATATATGTAGTCTGGAGATCACTGTGCTTTCCTGCACAATTATCTTGAATCCATGATTCTATGATTCTAATCTGTTTTGGAATTAATGTTGGTAAGAACAACAGTGTCCCTTGAACTACCAGACTACTCAGGAGATACAGGACCATGGGCAGCTTCAGACTAACTTCTAGCACCTCCAGGTAACAGAGGCAGGGAAGCAGCTGGCATAAAGGACTGCCAAGGCAGGCATCCCTGCCAGAGCTGAAGCCATCATCAGAGAACAGGCCACCTGCCCAGGAGCAAGAAGGAAGCAGGGAATATCAGTGTAAGCACAGCTACGTAATTAATCACCAGGTTCCATGTATATCAACAGACAAAGCAGGTTGTGACTTCAGTGGAAATAACATCTGGTCTAACTCTTAAGAAAATAAATTAATCGATCACTTTCACTGCAAAGTAATGATCAAAATCTCAAGGAAAATAAGTTAGTTTCCATCTAGATTGATTCTTTAATATGTTTAATATGAAATATATGAATGTATGACCCATTTCTCATTTCTGATTGTGATTAAAGATTAAAAAATGATTCCTAATGATTTAATCATTCTCCTGCAGCCATTAAGAGGTTCTAAGTTCTTACTCAGTATTTATTCAACTGACTGCTGAAGACACAGCATTTAACTCACAGAATCACAGAATTGCAGGGGATGGAAGGGACCTCAGGAAATCATCGAGTGCAACTCCCTGCTAAAGCAGATACCCCACAACAGGTTGCCACAGGTAGGCATCGAGCCGGGTCTCCACATAAGAAGACTCTACAAGCTCTCTGGGCAATCTGTTTCAGTGCTATGTCACCCTTACCATAAAGAAGTTCTTCCGCATGTTTGTACGGAACTTCCTATGTTCAAGTTTTAGGCCATTGCTCCTTGTCCTATCACTACACACCACCAATAAGAGCCTGGCCCCATCCAATTGCCTGCCATCTCTCTTTAGATATTTATAAACATTTTTCAGATCCCCCCTCAGTCTTCTTATCCCCAGGCTGAACAAACCCAGGTTACTCAGACCTTCCACATACCAGAGATGCTCCAGGTCCTTCATTTTCATGGCTCCTCTGCTGGACCACTTCTAGGAGATCCCTGTCTTTTTTGAAGTGGGGAGCCCAGAACTAGACACAGCATCCTAAATGTGGCCTCACCAGGGCAGAGTAGAGGAGAAGGATCGCTTCTCTCAACCTGCTGGCCACACTCTTTTTAGCGCACCCCAGGATCCCATTGGCCTTCTTGGCCATAAGGGCACACTGCCGGCTCACGGCCAACCTGCGGTCCACCAGAACACCCAGGTCCTTCTACACAAAACTCCTCTCCAGTAGGTCATCCCCTAATGTGTGAAAGAACTCATGGTTCTTCTGTACAAAACAATAACACAGTTATCATTTTTTTTCATTCAAAGATTATTCCTGCCTTGATTTCCTTTAGAATATTTTGAAATTAACAGGGAATGCCCAAGTACAAGATTTTTTGAAAACAAAACAAAACAAAAATAGCTATAGCTTGATTTATAATCAACGATTAAGAAATTTGAAAAAAATATGGTAATAGTGTAGATTTATTTGAGAACTCCCTGCATGTTGCTACCTTCCTGGAACTATCGGTATGATAACTTCATTTACTTAGGAGCTGGAAAATCCAAAACTACACTCCAGTTTTGTGTGAGTGACATACTGGTGGGTTAGCATAAGGCCAGAGATAGTGAAACGCCCTGCAGAACCACTCAGGATGTCTATGCAGAAAGCTTAGGCACTCCCCATGTCCTCCCATGTGTGGGAGCTCCTTGGGGTGAGGAATGGGAGCACGCAAAAGGTGTGGCATGGATATGGGCACTGCTCCCAGCTAGGATCTGCTGCCTCTTGAAAGGCATAAGCAATCAGCCCTGGTCAGGTAAGACTCATTTCTTTGCCCACAACTCATGGGCGTTCCTTTTTGAAATAAAATTATACAGAATGGTCATTGTGCTTTCAGGTAATACATACAGATAATTGCTAAGATAACTTTGGAATAGGCTACAGATGTCTGGAAAAATTAGACCTCACAGATGACTGCCTGAGTTTCGAATGGAATTTCTGCTGAACAGATAATTTGTATCTATACCAGATTTTTCATAAAAATATTCATTTTCGTAAGTACAACTTAAGATTCTTTTTGTCGATTACAATGTAAAAAAGAAGGAATAACTGTATGGACGATGATAAAGTAGCCTGTTGATAATAAATATTTGTCAGCTCTTGTCACATCTCTAAGCGTTGCACTGTTACTGAAGAGACACCACACTGATAGAAAAAATAAAAAAAAAAATCAGAAAAATCAATGGATTTTGAGCTAAAGCAGTTGCTAAACACACAGAAAACATCTTTATCCAACAGCCATAGCGCTGTGAAAATTCCCAAGCCTTGCATTGGTACAGCTAAGGAAAATTTAATCTTCCCAAATACTCATCAGGGCACTCCATCCTGCAGACCTGACAGCCCCACTTATAATTAATTATACAATTTCGATGGGAATATCGACTAAACAAAGCTATAAATCATAGAAAAAGTCAATAGGCATGGACACATTCAATCATGTCCCGACCAATGATTACTACTCTTAAAATACAATAATTATTTTCAGGAGCCAGCTTGAATTAAATTTCTGTCAGGCTGGTACAAGACCGGCGGTTGATGAAGGATGCGATGGATTTTTTGGGTTGAATTCGGCACAGAGACATTTATCCTTTTAGATAGGTAGTTTGTTTTTAGTGATCATGGTGCTGTGTGTTTAACTAGACCATGAAGATTAGATTATCTCCAATGGCTCATTATATCGTTTATCTTTTCCTTCCATGTTTGATCTGGAAGATTTCCCCCTTCTTGATGCATGAATGAAATGACTGCTGATTTAGAAAGGGAATGTGCTTAAGTGGGATTCTGCTTATGCCTTTCCACACTGCATTCATGTACGTAAAGCCAGCCAGCAATCATCTGAAATGCCACTGGGGATGTGGCAAATGGCAGCAACACAAACAGCTTTGTTCAGCTTCAAAAATGTACTGGGTAAAAAAAAAAACATCAAAATTACAAACATTTTGAATTGTTTAGAAGAAAGCCAGAAGATAATAATATTAACAAATACAGAGGAAAAAAATATATTTATCTATAGAAACAGAAATTGGGATTAGTGTTATTACTTTTTATTAAAAGCTACTTTGTCACTAAAAAAACCAATTGTTATGTATTCCCCAATGATGTTTTCATCTTCTAAAATTACAAGAAAAGAAAAAAAAAAAGAGAGAGAGAGAAAGAAACCAACAAACTTTTCTGACAGCAGCTGTGTTTGTAAGATATCTTGCCCATACAGGTATTTTCTGTGGTGATTATGTGCCACAGCTGAAAGATGAGCTGCGAGTGGGGACAGCAGTCCCAATAAGTAGGATGGATGTCAACAAGTGCTTAAATAAGAAACATCGTTTTCTTAATGAGTCAGTCTCATCCAACTGTTCTGACTCCAAGAAATAAGCGAGATCTCGGGTCTTCATATGGAATTAACCATCTAGGTGCAAGTAAACTTATAATCAGAGAGGGCGAGTAAAAGGGCTTCAGCTGTCTTCCTTGCCCTGTATCTCTGCAGACAGCCCTCCAAACAACCTGCTTCTCTACGAGCAGCAAGAAGATACGCTGCAGGTAGAAGAAGAGAGAGGTGGGAGAGTCAAGGGTGCTCCGTACACAAAACATAGCAACACACCATGTCAGTGTGCATACTGTGAACTGGTACAGTCTGGCAAACACCAGAGGTGGAGGACACTCCATGGAGCTGAGACACAAAAGCTTAATCTTGTATCTTCTTTCATTTTGGGCGTGGGGAAGGAAGACAAAATTTGGGCACCATGGGGAAGGATGGGGAAGCTTGGCTAACTTGTCAGCCTGCACAAATTGCTTTGACACACGCAGTCTCCACAAAACACTGAGTTTTCTGAAGGTTTTGCTTGTTTGGCATTGCCTGCCCTTCTGGTATAGCTCAGAATATTAACATGTGAATGCCATCAGTTTCTGCATGTATATGCAGACCTAGTTTTGAAACAAGGAGCTTAGTTGTGAAATCAGTGAAGGTGGGCCAGTTTGCACAAGCAGAGCGTCAGGCCAATGAAATCCACAATAAGGCTCCCACGTGCAGCACGTACATTCCTGATCAGCACACTGTCTGTGCTTAACATTCTGTTTTTTCTGTTCTGGATGCTTCATGTTTTTCCGTTAGATACATAACTCCTAGGAACCTCTGATGAGATTGTGAAAACTACAAGCAGCCATATAAAGATTTTCCAAAGTGAAGTGGCTACATTTTAAAGTAAAATAAACTTGAAGATGATTAAAAAAACCACTCTCTACAGAAAGAATGTAGTCCTCATTACACATCAAAAGGTTAGTGCTCCCTGTCTGCTTTCCCTTATTAAGCCCTATATGACTGCCTCAACAGCGCCAATCTGCTGCAGGGTTTGAGCTTTCTATTCCTTTTATTCATACATGCCATTACTCTTTCATATACTCATTCCATACACTCAGAAGACACAGGTATTTTCAGTGCACTTTTGCATTAAAGGCTTTTCATAAGTTTTCAGGTAGTGTACGACGAAGAACCAGTAAAGAAACAGCATATCTGAAGAAATACGAAATAGAGGACAGAGACAACAGGGGAACTAACATGTATACTTTGCTCACTTTTTTTTTTTTCCTATGAAAAAGAAGGTAAACAAATAGATACCAAAGTTAAGAAGCTGCACTGTGCAAGAAAGTTGGAGCAGTGACCAAACTGGGTGAATTCTCTTCTCATTCTGTAGACAGGAGGACTAATAAGGGTAAGGGTTGGTAGGGGTTGATAGAAATGCAATTTTTATGCGAGTTTCCAACTTATTCCTTCAACAGTAATGAACTTACCGCAGTGCCATTGTTATCTCTAAAAACATCTTGATTAAAATAGTCAAAGAGCTTCTTTTCTAATTGTAGCATAACCTAAAAAAAATAGAGGAGAAAGGTCAGAAAAACTCAGGGACCCTTTTGGATACACGCAGCCCTCAATACAGCGCCTCTAAGTGTCTAAAGCTGCTTGTCAGCTTGCCCATTTAGTTGACTGGCAATCAGTTAGAAAAATCCAATTAACTGAGCATTAGGTGTGACAATACAGATCCCTCCCCTCCCTTTAGATTAACAGTTTGAAACAACTATATTCATGCTCTGCAGAAAAGAAAGTGAACATTCAACAGTGTTTCTATTTACCCAGGAGGTACAGAGGGCATTGCATTGTTTACCTTTCGGTCATTATCGGATTCACGAAATATTAGCTTGACTACTTCATTTGTGTCAGCTGCCCGGACGGTCTGCATGGTAGCCTTCGCACATAGCGTCTAATAGGAAACACAAAGGGAGAAGGGGAAGCTCATTTAAACAAAAGGTGAGGCCATATCTTGCTGAACGTGATCAATCCATGTATCTTCAAGTGCAGATCCAGTGCCCATCCGAAAGCATGATTTGCTGAAGGTCCAAAGACAAAGCACTGCTAATTTAACTGATTCTCATTTATTTTCTAAAACAATAATCTGATTTACTATTTGGAGAGAGACAGACAATATAAGACAGTATCAATGAAATAAAACGTGCTCATCTGGCTTACTGCTGCGCACGCAGGTTCTGCCACAGGTCTGACACTGCATCACACACGACTTACCAACATTCTCAAAAGCCTTTTCCTACAGCCAATGACTCTCTACAGTACTATTTGTTTATGCACCGTATTTTTAAAAGCTGATGAGCACCTTGGCACTACAGTTCTGCAGCTTAACTCATTGGCCAAAACATCTGCATTGTGAATGAATGCCCCAAGAATAATTAAAAAAAACAGGAATATTTAACAATCTGACAGTAACTTTCGAAGTTCATTCCAGATAGCAAATTGCACACGCGCTATTGTTTTAAATAAGAAACAACATCACCACTCTAGGTATTTTGAGGACTGTGTGTCCAACACATACTCTAAGTTAACACCTCCTTAGACTCAAGGTATGAATCTCAGAGGTGTCAGGTCCTGGCTCCTGTGAGACTGGCCAAGCTGTGGCCCAGCTGTAATGGCAAGGATAGGGGAACCAGAGGGCTGGCTGCATGCAGGGTGTGCTCTGCTCTGTTGTGACAGGTGAAAGTCTGGAACCACAGCAAAGTAGTTAGGCATGTATTTAACTTAAAAACATGCTTTAGATTCACAGAGCCCATATTTTTGTAACTATGTTAAGTGCTTTAAAATGCAGAGAGAGACTATGTCATACCTGTGGGGTATGAAGGCTTCATTATATGACGTTATCCAACATGGCCAACGCTACCAGATGGTGTGTGGTGCTACTCTGACCCATTTGTCTGGGCTGCTGGGGAGCTCAAAGCAGAAGACAAAAGGGGAGTTTTGTACATCTAATTATTACTCAAAGACAGAGAGAATGGCCAAGATGGGCACTTACTCGTGGGAAGCAGCTCAGTTTCCCTTGCCATAGTCTAACCTCCAGCAGTTCACAGTATCTATGCACAGGATAAGGATATCGGTAAAGAAGATCTTTCTGAATAAAGGATTATTTTGCTGGAAGTTCTTACCAAGAGCGTGCTCAAGAAGTCAGACAACAAGGAAACAGGTGCCTTCCCTGCTCTGCCTGTTCCATTCTTTGTAATAACGGTCAGATAATAGACGGTTATTTAATAACATAATAGATGTTCTTTTGCATAATATTCACTTACAAAATAAATACGACTTCTGTTAGTGGGAAATTTCACATTCCACCGCACACTTCTTTCTCACAGCAATATAAACCCAACTACTGTGATTCATTATTCCAAGCACAGCATCCATCAGACAGAGCATCCTGCTTACAACAACAGCTTCCTTCCCAGCTCCCCAGTAAGAATTTATTTGAAAGAGCTGTCAGGCACCTATTTGTAAGAAGTCCACATGCTTCCAAACAACCCAGATCTCAGCTCAGGTTTCCAGTGATAAGAGTGCAAACTCGGCATGAAAACCTTTTCTTCTCATTTGGGGGGGGGGAAAAAAAAGGCATTAAAATGATCGTGGATAAAGGGGCCCATGTGCTCCCACAGCACAAACGAGAAGGGAAAAGCTGAGCGATTTCATTTTTAAAGGACAGTAACCCGAGTGTGATGCAGTAAGGACGAAATACACCTCTCAGCCTTTTCCTTCGGCTCTGCCAACGGAACGCGTGCTGACCCCCACCTCACTGAACACAGCACGCCCTCGCCTACAAGGCTGTTGGCGACTGTTTCCCTCCCAAACAGGCGATCCGTGGACTACGAACATCCAGCTCCAAGCTGCACCACCACACATCTGGGTGCCCAGCCGCCCATACTGCCCGCACGTGCACGGCAACTCGCAGCTTTCTCCGGCGGCAGCACGCGCGTCCCCTGGGCTGCCCCGCGCAGCGCCCCCCGCGCAGCAGAACCCCGCAGCGCTTCCGGACGGCGCTGCAACCAACCGCGCTCTTCTCTCCCCTCGCATCGCCGCCGTTTACCTTCGGCCCCGTTCTCTCCGTTTCTACACGTAATTAATGTTTTGCCATCTGCGTCCGCAGGCGGCTCCCGATGAGGTAATCCAGCAGCGAGCCATTCCCAACGCGCAGGCCCTTCGATACCGCCATTGAAATGCAGAGCACAGATTAGCTAATCGGGTCAAGACTAAAAAAAATAGCGCTTTGGGCTCATGTGTCACAAATCAGTCTGGTCGCCTTTAAACAGCGCACCAGATTAGAACAAGCACCCGAACAAACCAAAGCGGAAAACCCGCCGCTCTCTAAAGCTGGTTTCTAAAGCCCTAACAAATCGCTCCATCTTTCACTCATTTAAACTTTCCAAATGAGGGTCAATACGGTCCCCGAGCATCCAAATGCTAATGCGCTTAAGTGCCCTTAAGCAGCTTTCCAGAGTGAATGGGCCAAAGAAGGGCTCGAAAAGACAAGGCAGAGTTACTGTCACTGTCAAAAAGTCATTGTAGCCACCCCCGGAGTGGTCGCGATTCAAGAAATTCATGATTTCTGTCTCTTAAAGGCATCTGCTTGAGAACATTTTTTTTCCGAGCTGCTTTATCTCACAACTTCAGGCTTGCTCGAAAAGAAAAAACCCGCGATCGACTCTTGAGAACCAATAAAGAGAAAGGACCCACATATCTTATTGCTTTCAAATTTCACATGCACAAAAAGTTACCTTATTCACGGACAAAAAGTGATTGGGCAAAGGTTCATTTCTTATACAAGCCGGAGCGTTCCTTTTTTCCTCCTCCTTTCAGTTCCTACAAAGTCGTAGTCACCCAAGCAGAAAACTCGGGGGAACATGCGCCTTTTGAGACGGGGCTGCTATGAAGGGACGTTTTGTTGCCGGTAAAGAAAACCAAAACGCGATGAAAACGCGCAGTTTCTTTTTTGGGTATTCCTTCAAAGGTGCTCTTTTGCAAAGTTAGAATATGGGAAATCACACATCAAAACCCCTCCACACGAGCTCTCTCTCTTTTTTTTTTTTTTCCTTTTCAACTATTACTTTTACAACAAAATTTGGAGCAAAGTTTGTCGCTGAGAGCCCAGAGCGGAGGGATCTCCACGTCGCAGACACAGCCGGGCTGCCCGCAGCTCTACACGCGCAGACCCCGCAGGTCGAGCTCTCATAGCACCTTTACAATAATCCTTTGCAGTAATTTGTCTGCCTTGAGCCGTACAGCACAGCCATTTCTGGTAGCTGCCGTAGGACATAACCAATACGTACTATCAGGAAAAGTCAGGAAGAAAAGTTTTTAATACAAAAACAAACCTACAATTTCATCTAAATTCTGCAGCCCTCAGAAACTGGAAGCCCTTTATTTTACAGTATAAACGTCTCCTGCTGTATACACACAACGCAAGAAAATGTGTAAGGCTGTATTTCTGTACATGTACATTTTCAAGAGATAAAGACATTAAAACACACTTAAATTATAGACACACACTATTATGTAATTCATCACCTATTATCTAATAGCGTTTTATATTGCCTACGTGTGGAACGCTGAGCAGCTGTGAACCACAGCACCGCTCCCTGGGAGCTGCACTGCGTTGAGAACGGCAGCTGGCGGCCCACCCCGCAGCCCCGCTCTCGCAGGTACTGCACGCCTGTAAGTACACCAGCAGAACGGCTGTGAAAAACAGAGAAGGAGGCATCCAAGCACATTCAGACCCGAACTTCACAACTGCCTTTGTCTACCGAATCTAAAGACGTGTGTTATTTTTCCTGACAACCCGAATGCTCTTCTAGACCTTACTACTTTGAACTCTTATTAAAAAGTAGAACACACGTTTTTCCTGTGGAATGAAGAAGTTCAGCACTTGTCACAGTCGCCATTTCTAATAAGCTGCATGGATCAAAACGTCTTTGCTAAGAAGCACCAAGAGAGAAGAGCGGCCTGAAGGCCGACCTGAGCCAGCTCAGTGAAGTCCTGAACACGTGAGAACCAAATCCTGAACATTTAAAAGACTCCGGGCCCTCTGCCGTGATGGAGAATGTGAGAGGAAAACGTATAATCGATTACAAAATGAAATGCTGCTCAAAAAGTAACATCAACCTGGTATTTGTTAAATTAGGATAATCAAGTGCTTTTTTATTATTATCTGGATCCAGACTGCATTTGAAACAGACACTGAGGTAAAAGATGTGCTACTTTTGTAATAACAGGAACACCCGTCTGCCTGGGCTCCTCCTGCCCTTGGGAGGGCGGGTGTGATTTCTGGGGCACTGGAAATATACCCTGGAAAATTCATGAAGTAAATTCATCAGGTCGTGTGGAGTAAGAGAATTAAAACTTCCACGTGTTAAATACACCTTTCTCAGCCAATGAAAGACGTGGGCTCTGCTGCAGGACAGTTACCTCTGTATTCTTTAAACTCTGCCACTGGAGACCTATTGCAGCTGATGTTCCAGAACCACGTAGAGGCCCTCACCCACACACTGCAGTAAACAGAAGGGCAATTACACAGCTAAACTCCCCAATGCACAGTGATAAAATCCCATTTAAGAGAACTGACAGTTGTTTTTATGAGAAAAAAATATCTCTTCGACTGTAGTTTCACTTGTGTTAATATGAACTACATGGAAACATCAATCCATCTCAAAGTTTCTATGCTTTTTACATGGATAAGCTTTCAGGAGTAGAAATTTTACTCAGCAGTGAGATACACATTAGCTGAACAAAGGACAGCTATGAACAGTTATTAATGAGAAGCAGCATTAAGTACTAATGTGAATAAATGGCTCACTATGTATAGTAGCACTGCAGTGAGCTGTGCACAGGCATGGTGCAGGCATCAGGTGGGACGGGGCACGAGAGCTTCCTGCACTGCTCCGTCTCCCCTTGGAATGTCACTTGTGCAGCACACATGTACATCAGCTCATGATTTGATTTGATGGCAAGTCAGTGCAAGTTACACTACACTGCTGCTGGCGTTTGCTTTGGGCCTGATCTAATCTCGCAGGCACCTCACAGCCCCAGCGCCACCACCTGAGGAAGCCCGGCCCAGGAGCTGCTCAAGGCCTACAGCAGAACTCTGCCCTTCACTGTAGGATCATTATGCAAGGAGATACTTTGGTTAGAAAATACCACTTTTTGTGGTGTCTGTGACAAAAAAGGCTCAGCACTAAGACCCTACTGTCTTCATGCTTCCAATATCTCCTGTGTCCTTAAAACAAATGACCCCTGCTGGGAATGACCGGCACTTCTTTGGGCTCAATTTCAAACTACCTGTCTGGAGTTCATAATTACATGCATTTTCTTGTCCAAAACTTTAGACAATGATATCAAAGTGTAGCAGTACACAATGCAAACCCATTTCCATTAATTTTCAAGATACTGCACTGGACAGACTGAGAGGTCTCAGCTTAACGGCACAGCCTGTATCCAGCTGTGCATGTGGCTGTGCGCTCAGCAGGGTGACTGCCCCGTGTCCACTGCCAGCTCCACGTCCTGTGCCCATCACCAGCACTACCAGCTCTGTGCCCCATGCTCACCACCCTGGCTGTGCCCCACTTCCCACAGCTCTGCCCTGTGCCCACAGTTGGTGGCAACGATGCCTCTTAAAAATTGATCAGAGGAGAATCTGAGTTCAGGACAAAAGCCTCTGCTGCTATGATTCTCAGAGATTGCGTATCTTGAAGGAAGTGCTAAACACCCAACTGCGTGACGTTAAAGCTCTGTCCCTGGAGACAGGACCGCGTAACAGTGCTTTCTAGCATCTTTTCCATAGTGGGACATACACTTCTGACTGCATTTGAGGGAAATGCCCCTTGGCATTTGCAACATGGCTAGCAGTAACACAGTGCAGTTTGTTAGATACTTACCATAAAGCAACTTTACTACTTACACACTGTGCTGAATTGATAAACCTCCAATGTTTGAATCTCACTTGCCTCATTTTGGTTATGTAACTCTTCTAAACGTGGTTTCCTTCTGACACCAAGCAGTCTGCTCAGCTAGGTGTTACTCTGTACATGCTGACTCAATTAAAACATTTCAGATACGGATCCTGGCTTACCACTTACTCATCTACATAAGTTCAAAGAGAAACAAAAAGAAGGAATACTTTTTTACGCTCCTAAATTTTTGTCCATGAAATCTTCTACACTCCAGACTTTCAAACAGGAAAGAGTCTTTCGTTAGATGCTTTGTGGTGCTCTGTCCTGAACATTTCTGCACATAAAACAGTCTCTCATTTTGTAACTATTTTTTAAATACTGGTATTATAT
>PPHD01011304.1:1102-18922 GCA_002909625.1 Bambusicola thoracicus | reverse complement strand
AGCAGCTCATGCTGAAGCTTGGTTTGAGTCAGGTAATTTCCATTTAAATACAGGTAAACTATTTCTTATAAATTAGTAAATGTGAACTGACAGTGGGAAAGGAAAAGGCAGTCTTACTAATACTTACGTGTGTTATACTTGAAGCTGACTGAGAAATTAAGGATATCTGGAACGGCTTATCTCTCTCAAGAAAGAAAATTAGCTTTTTAAGTGTATTGTCAGCACATGTTACCTCCCCACTTACTGTAATGTCTCACAGCAGTTGCGTCTGCATTACATTCATTGAGATGTTTCGGTGGTACAGTCTGTAGTCCTGCGCTAGAAAAGTTATTTTATCTCCTATAATCAAATGTGAAGCAATTTAAACAGACTAATACTTTGCTTTCAATGTAAATAATACAGTATTTGGTTCACAATTTCCATTGTTTGACTTCAACAATATTGATGCAAAAAGAACCACACCAGAACAAAAAAAAATCAAAATGGGGAAGCAAGACCACGAGGATGTCCAGGATTTTATGGAGTACGTTCATGCTGTGAAACACACAGCATCATCCTCATCTCACAGTTCTTCCCACATGCTGTGGGGTGTATGGTGCTGTGTTTATTACTGGGATTATTATTAAAATGATGATTTATTCTGGGGATGAACATGAGAAAAGAACTCTGCAAAGAATACTGAGTAGAATATCATTGGTTTGCATATACCGTAAGGAGATGATTCAACTTGTGATGCTAATTGCATCACTTGGAAGGGATGCAGGCTGTATTTTTGAACAGCATGGTTTAAATTTCTCATGTGCATTTGTAATGAGAAAAAGAAACTAAGTAGAGCCTTTCCGCCTTTGCTGGTGCACAGAGGTGTTCTCTTTGGGGCAGGAGGTGGGCAGGGATGGCTGCAAGACCATCAGCATATATTTCCTACTTATGGAGAAGTGTTTCATCCCAGTGCAAACTTTCTGAAACTGTCCGTGGAACAGTACCTCTCTGCTGTGAGAATTGATTGTGATGCTTCTCCCCAGTCTCTTAAGACGTGACACTGAGGATTTTGGTGGGGTCTTATTCTAGGTTAGCCCTGAAGTTCTGACCTGGAGAGTTCTGGAGTTGTGTAGTTAAAATGCTTTACTGTTTTATTCAGCATCTTCATGTCTGCTGTAATCTATAGACTGTGAAAGCAATGATTTTACACACATTCCCTTTAAAATACTGCTTTTGTATTTTGTCAGCATGGGCAAGATACTGCTTTCATAGTCTCTGGAAGATCTGTGTTTATGAAGAGATGGATCCATTTACAAGTTTTACCTTCAGTACAGTCCTGGAAGTATAATCACCTTTGCCTCACCCCTTATCTTCCCATTGTCTTTTCCTCCAGTTCCCTCTTTATCCACACGGAAATTTAACTTAATTTTTAGAGCTCAGAGAATTTTGAGTGATAAAATAGCAGGAAACATGCTTCACTATTTCTGCTTGCTTGGGTGTTTTTCCTTAGAAAACATCCACCAACAAACCAGTCCCATTAAAACACCTTTCTTCCTTGGGTGACTTCAGGAAAAGTAGCCTTTCAACAGTATTTTCTTCTAATTAAGAAAATATTTAATTTTAATAATTATTAAATAACCTGTAAAACTCATTGAATCACAAGTACACATGCAAACCAACTCTGTGTTTATTTTGGCTTGTATATAATTACTGCTTTTTCAGTTTTCACGTCTTGATGACTAGCATGCCAATGAAATGCGTGTTATCCATGTACCTGGTAGTTTTAATACACTTCAGAAGACATTTGTAGCCATTAAGGCAATTTACATCTGTTAGCTCGTAGCACTTCCAGATGCAACAACAAAACCATATAATTTACAGGCACTAGACTAGCTGGGAAAAAAAAAAGTCATCAAATGTCTGCAACACTGTGACAATTTTCTGAAGAGATTTTAATTTTCCATATTTTCCCTGAAAAGCTAAGAGAAAGGTGTTAGGAGCTTTTATTTCAGTCTAATGATTCATAATTAGCTTGGCAGGAAAATGACATTTTTAACTTCAGATTTGCATTGCACGTCAGAACTGATTGCTTAGTCATTACAGAACTCTGCTATCAAAAGTCTGCAAAGGGAACAGCATTTTTAATTTGGCTTTCAGTACCCAACTCTAGTACTGGAGAGAAGGGAAGCAGTGACTACCTGTAACACGACAGAAAGCATAACAAGATGGTAAAGCAACAAGGTCTTCAGCTGCAGTGAGTGAGGATCCACTTAGTTGAGATAGTAGTAGGTGCAGAAACAAGAGAAAGAAACTGTTTACCTTTGGAAAGCCTGTAAGGTCCTCAAGTAGACAAGGATCTCCAAATGAGGTGCCCCCACCTGCACTGCCAACCCTTAAATGAGGTCTGGGAAGGGGTGCATCCTGGCTCCACCCCTTTCAGTCGCTGTTACATTGCATGCACCTGAGCTTTCCAGGGTTGGTCCTGCCTGTCCACCAGGTGCTCAATTGTTGCTTCAAGCCCTGACTTAGCATATCCACTACACTACCCCACTGCAGTACACAGAATCACAGAACCATTAAGGTTGGAAAAAACCACAAAGGCCATGCAGCTCCACCCCAACCCATCCCCATCTGACCACTGCACATATCCCTCAGTGCCACATCTCTGTGGTTCTGAAATATCTGCATGGATGATGACTCCCCAACTCCCTGGACAGCCTGTGGCAGCGCCTGACCACCCTTTCGGAGAAGAAATGTAACCTATGGGGCTGGCCTGGGAGCAGGGCTGCAAAGAGGCTGTTTGTTGGGCAAGTGATGCTGCTACAGTCATTCAGGAGTTGGTTTTTTTTTTTCCCCATCTGCCACAGAATACCCATGGCTCAGGATGACAGTGGACTTCTATGAGGACAAAGTGTAAGAAGGCAGATATCCCTGGCATTTGATTTCCTTGTCCTTATGCTTAGAAAATGGGAGTGAGATGAAGGCTCAAAACTGGGGAGAAATACTTTCTTTATCGTATTTATTTCACCGTAATGAAATGAACAGTTGTAAAGGAGGAAGAATGGAATAACAGCCCACTCCTGATTTTCTGTTCTAATCTGAATGCAGATCATCTGCTAAAATAATAAAAAGCTGTGTTATTTAATAGAGAGTTGTTAAAAACATTTAAATCCTGTCTGGATCATTGTGCACATTATTATTATTTTTAATATTACACAAGTGTATCTCTTGATACAAACAAATGAAATTGCTTTCATGTATATAAAATATAATTATGCTCCACTAGGGATAAAGTGGTAAACAGCATGTATCAGTGCTTGAGATGCGTTGTTTAGCATTTAAAATATTGATTAAAGATGCAAATAATCTGTTCTGCATCATTTTGTAGTAATCACATTTCTTCCAGGGAACACAGCCCTGCTGCACGTGCTCTGGGTTGCAGGAGATTAAAGCTGTAAATACAATGGGCAGCAGTGCCGGTGTGCATTCCTTGAAGCAGAGGCAACTTTTCCTCAAGGGCTGTTTGGAAGCTTAGGAATTTGTTTTCCAAACTTTTTCATTCTTAAAATATGGACAACCAGCAGAAAACTGGTTCTCTGTCTGCGGAATCTGTCCTAGGGATGGGTGCTAGAATTACAAACCAATGGGTCTCCTTCAATATTGGTACATTAGCTGAAAAATAGCTATAGAGTTACAGTGAGTGTGATACTATAAGGGGAAAAACAGCCCTGCTCCCAAAAGGGAAATTGCCTTTCCTCCAGGATGTCAGCAAAATAACAGATAACTGAGAAGCGATAGATATAATTTATTTGGGGTTTTAAAAAACTCAAGAGGCTATTAAGGAAGCTAAGAGTAATCACAGAGTAGGACATAACGGACTTGCATGGGCTGGAAACTGATTAAGAGAGGAAAACAAAGAATTGAATAAATACATTTAGCAATAGGACTGAAAACAATTCTCTTCCAAAATCTAATGGATTTTATTTATGGCATTGGGTGATATATTGTCATATTTATGACACCCGAGATTCAGATAAATGGGAGGCAAAAAGTCCTGTCTATCAATCCAAACTGCTCTTCATTCTGTTCCTTGCAGCTTCAGTCAAATGCCATTAGCTGTCATTCTCAGGAAATCTAAATAGCTGGAGATGGGAAAAGTTTTTATCACTTGATGCGTGAATAACATTTTTAAGTTCGTAATTTAGGTGTTATAGTCTTAGAATTCAACATTATTTATTTTCATTATTAGAACGACAGATGGTGTAATAATGAATGTGGATTTTAAAAAAATGTAATAAAAAAAAAAGATTATGGAAAAAAACACAACAAACAAACAAAAAACCAAACCCAATAGATTATCCAGTACACGCTTCTGTCCAAATAGAAAATTTTCTCAGAAATGCTCCCGTGTATATTTTGTAGGCAGCTTTCAAATGACAGAATTTCATGAGCATTTCCTGAGTTTCCTTTTCTCCAGTTCCGTGCCTTGTGTTGCTAAGTGTGAGATGTTATTCTCAGACTTTGCATCGTAAAACAAGATTTGTTTCATTCTCAGTCTCAAGGCTGTATGTGTGCATGTGAATTCATGCATACATGCATGGAAAGGAAGGGCTGCTTGGTGTTCGATGGCTTTTATTGTTTGTGCACTTTACAATGCCTGCAACGTCTTGAGGATGATGCAAAACAGCTGTCAAACGTATGAAGGGTATTTGCAAGAATATGTAACAATACAGTAGGGTGAAGAATTTCTAAGAAAGAATATTTTGACTGAGTATTAGGAAGAAGGGCTTTTAACGTGGATTGTTAAAAGACACAGAAAGAGTTGATAGACATCAGTTAAAGATGCTATTTCTCTGGAGACTGTCAGAGTTGGACAAACATCCTCAAGGGTGGATGCAGCAGCAAAGCTAATTTAGTTCCCAATGGTTGTCTTGAAATTTTAGCTCAATTATTCTAATTGGTGAGATGGTTCAAGAGAATGTGTTGTTGGATCTCTTAGAGGGTTATCAGAAGAGGCAGATGTGCTCAGTGGGACAGTTGTACCTGTCTGAATTTCTGCTATTAGTGGATTCAAGAGATTTATGAATTTTAGTTCCTTGATGAACTTCTCAATTGTATTTTGAATCCCCTGCCCTAAGCCTCTTATTAGTTATAGCTCTGCATCAACACAACTCTGCGGCTCTTACTCAAGGTTAATCCAGGACTGGAGATCTGGAGCCAGTGCAATGAAGGGGGTTATGCATAGACCTTGGCAACTTAATAGAGCTGCTCTTCTCCTTTTAAAGCTTCTGTTGACGTTAGGAGTGCAAGGATTCATTCAGTGTGAAATGCTACAAATTTATTGATTGTTGTCCTATGTTAGAAGGTGACAGCCCCATGGGCCTTTTTAGGTTTTATATGGGACAGTATGATTTTTTATTTGACATTCTGTAAAATTACATTCTTCTGTCACTATGAGGATTGAACAGACGGAGAGGATGATCTCTCACTGCACCTCAGGCTGCTTCTATTTAATGATGCTAGGTTCCTTTTACTTAATAAGGGACTTAGTACTATCAAGACAGTCATGCAGATTTTATTACAAGTGTGCAGAGATGCTGCTTGGTTCTATTCCTTGGATGGATGAATAGTTTTTGACGCAAATCTTTGTGAACACTTTTGTTTTTATTATTTTATAAAGAGGCCACCTAGTGCGCTATTTCAGTGGAGAAAAAGCGTGTTTATATGTACCTAGGGATGATGATTTGATGTAACAATAATAATAAAATATGCTGATGTGATCGTATCATTTTCATTACATACGAGTGGAAACTGAAGCTTCTGTTTCTGATGAGATACTGATGATGAATAATCAGCTCCATATCCCAGAGAGGTAAACACAATCTGTGTCTGAATGTATATCAAGGGAAATCCTTCATGTATTTTCATGAGTCTTTGGGCACGGGTGATATTCTTAGATTCCTTTTCAGCATGATTCTGTTTTTATTCAACCCACTCATTTTTCTCACAGAGGTTGTGTTGGAGTATTCCATCCCCTCACTCAGCTGTGGCAGAGAGGGAATGGGGTAGAGGGAAAAAGAAGGTACTGGAGCATAGTGGGAGGCTTGGGCTGGCTCTGGAATAATCAATAATATTTGCAGCTAAGTTTTTAATATTATGAAAGCAATGTCGTAGAACTGAGCACTCAGCTACCAGTTTACCTGAGAAATGCATTACAGCTGCAGTGATGCATAATTCTTAACAATGATGATTACTATATGCTAAGTCACCTTTCCATATATTTTTTTTAATACTAACTATTGCAGTGAGTATTCCCATACATGCCTAAATTTTACCACCTTTATCCCAGGAGACATTTTCCTATGTAATAAAGCAAATCTTGCCATAATGTAATATAACACACACAAAAAAGGTGCGGTGTTCAAGTAGATATGTAAAAAATGGGGAAAAAAAGAGTTTGAGTGGTAGAAGCCATTTAGACAGGTCAGTTCATTAGTGAAACTTGGCATAATTACTTTTCCCTTTCCACTTTTCTTGTACAGCTGTGTGGTCCTCATCTTATGTTTACCAAGTTCTCTTTTTAAGTAGAAATCCCTAAATGAATTTTTGTTTTTTAAAGGTCCGAGGTTCCTATTAATCAAGAGCATAAAAGATATCACAGATAAAAACAACTGAGAGATCTGAGAGAATTTTCCTAATAATTAGTCTACTACTAAATGCTGCTCTGACTGTAGAAACTGAAGTAAGTTACAACAGTGTGAAAATTAACTATGAGAAATGTGTTGTAGTCTTACCTGGTGTTTGAGAACCCATTCTACCAAAGTGAATTTTCCATTTTGAACAGTAAGTTTCTTTCAGTTTGAGTTTAAGGATTACTAGATAGAGCTGAAAGAATCTGGAAAGTAGGTCAATGTCTTAAACACAAAAATGCTGAAAAACTGCCAAGAAATACATACGTTAGTTTTCTGTTTCATCTTATACCTGGTAGTCTTTAGTGTTTTTTTTCAGGGCTAATATTATGCAAATATGCAGGCACTCTTAACTCAAGTTAATCTATTTCTCCACCATGGGGGGACTATGGATATAAAACAAACAAACAGAAAAACAGACAAACCAAGTTCTTGAGTGAGCTGGGTTTCCTGTTGAATTCTGTTTCGAAACAAGATTTTCAGTTTCAAAGCAGTTCAGACTTTCCTAGGTGACTGTGATGTATTCTTACTTTTTAATTACAGATTTGATACTGAAAACTTGTTGATATACTGCAGCAATATTTGAGGCTAATAACACAGATGCTGAAGGAATCTCTCTTGTGTGCTCTATCTAGTTGTCATCATGGTGTTTAGAAATCATTTGCAGAATGTAAGCCATTAAAATGTTAATGTTTATGAGTTTGTTTGCTTTTAGTTGTCTGTTAACAAATTATTGGAATTTGACCATTTTGTCCTGATGTTACTGCACAGCATAGCCTAGATATGAAAAAATAATGCTTTTATTATTGTCATAAACATATTTATGAATTATCTATTAATAACTTCACTTGAGGGCTAAGTTCTAGCACTGGGGTCACAAAAAGACAATAGTTGAATTAGGCAGTAGATGTAAGAAGGCGTTAAGTATGCATTCTCATGGTTAGTAATGGACAACTAGTGGTGGATGGGGGCATTTGGAAGATACCAGACAATAAAAGATAAATGAAAGATACTTCTTCGCTACAATGTGATTCACTGTAGTCAGAGTACTTGGGGGTAGTGGCCAGGTTCTGCAGGCCTATAACTTTTAGGTATAACTTGAATAAGCCTAAGAACAAAGAAAGCAGGTCTCAAGCAGTTCTTTCTTTGGACATTGATTTTTCATTTTTTTTTTTTCCTAGAAAAATGCTTTTTTTTGGTTTCTTTTTTGGAAACATACTGTGATTTCCAAATAAAAAGCCAAAGTCAACATAATTAAAATATTAAAAGGCAATTGTAATACTTAAAACAAATAGAGCTTACCAAAAGGAGATGACAAAACTCCTAATTTCCGTAGCGTGGCTTTACCCCAGTAGTACCTACTCCATAAGGCAAACTGTAATCATGGAAGAGTTTGAGGTGAATGTTCACTTTCAGGCTGGGTAACAGATGGCACTCAGCTACCTATGACTAATACAGATAATTTTTTCCTTTTCATACTGTGAGCACAACATGTTCCAGGATCCAGAAAGCCATCGTACACAGGCAAGTAGCCGTGCTGCTCAGAGGAGCAGTTCTTTGCAGACCACTGAGCAGCTGGTGTGTAGCAACTACTCTGCTTTAATCTCCTTTTCTGACTTGCAGCCATAGGTGCTTGAATCTGGCATGACTTCTCCCTTTGTCCCCTCTGAAATCCCTCCCTGATTGCAGGGAATTTCCTGAAACCAGGAGTGTATGGGGATGGTGTGGAGTCTCCTGCTGCTTCAAGAGCCCATCCAGTGCAGCAGTGCTCAGGATTTTGGTTGAGATTCTAGCCAAATGAAAAACACCGTACTTTGTTAAATCTGTTCTCTCCATGCCCATTGGAGAAAGTACCCTTTAATTGCTTTCTGGTATTATTTGGAAAGGAAAGTACCAACACTGATGCTACAGATTTCACAGAATTTTTGGCCTGTTGCATAGGTGTTATGGGAAGATGATGTGCCAGTAGATGGTAGGTGAATCTGGTGTTAATCACTTTGCTTGAGCAAAAGGTTCATTATTCAGTATAATGACACCGTAGGATACAAAACAAATCTTTCTCTAAAAATCTCTGTGGTTGGACTTGATGATCTTCAAGGTTTTTTCCAACCTGAGCAATTCTATGATTATGTTTCCATCCTTCATGTCCACGAATGTCAAAACTGTAAAAAAAAACAAACAAACAAAAAACAAAAATGAAATTCATAGAAGCATAAGGTCACCAGAAGCATGCAAGATTTCCAGCATTGATACCAAAAAGTAAATTTATGCTTTGCATCAAATATGAAATCTTCAACAATTTGTACAGAAATTTTATACAGAAACAGTCTCAGTTAAAAGTCATTCTGAAAAAGGAAAGCTGAAATGTTACATCAAAACTTCAATCCTTCTATTTCTTTTGGTGCCATTGTTGGTTTTCAAAACTGTTTTGAAAGGGAGAGGGTTGCAATCCATACTGTAAAAATACCTTTTTCTCTTCTTACTGATACTAAAGCCCACAATGGTATTGATACGTGAGTAAAGAATTGTGTATTTTTGTACTCTATCCTCACTTCAGTTCTTTCATTGGCTCTTTTTCGTTATTATCCTACAAATGGGATTGCTGTAACATGGAGTGGGAGAAAGAGAGGAAGACAGAGTGCTGCTTTGTTTTATTTTTATTCTGTTTACAGTTCTTAGTGCAATTACACTTTGACCAGTGAATGTGCACAGCACAGGGATATAAATAGTTTTATTGCCAACTGCTGTCCTACAGGGGAGTGCTAACAGTTGTATCAGAGCTGAGTGAAGGGCAGAAGGGAGGACAGAGAGCCCTGCCTGCAGGAGCTGTCTGGAAGGGTAAAGATAACTGACTGCAAAATGGATAAAAAAATTTTAAAAACACCAATAAAAAACATCCAGTTGTTGGATAGCACCAGTCAGCATCCACTATGTGCCGAGGTGCTGGAGGTTCCCAGCAGTGTCTGGTGGGTGTGCTCTGGTGCTGATGTGGCAGAAGCCAATTGCATTTAGGAATTATTTTCTTCATTAAAATCCTTTACTAACTAGATCCGTAATCTCGGCTTAAAAACCTCCCAGTAAAAACTCATGGCTGCTATTGGCTATGAAATTATACAATCCTTAGTTTAAATAGTTCATTAAATAGTTATGTGGAAAGAGGAGCAAGCCATCTGCAATAAGCTAAAATTGCTGACACTGTGCTCATAATAGGTTCTTTCCCAGAGGTTTTTATTGCAGTTATATAAGGAATCATTGACTTATGAAGTTCAAAGAAACTTTCAAAATAGATTTTTTTTTGTTATATTTTTGAGAGATTTAGCAGGAGACCACAGAGATATTGCTCATAATAATTAGAGCTGTGAAACCTTGGAAAAACATGCCTAGAGACAAGGGAAACTCTTATTTACAGGAAGTTTGAAGGATACTTTACAATGGAGGAATGCATTTAGAATCCCAGTTAGAGTAGGCACTGACTCTGAAAATCACTGCAGTTAGATACATTAGATCTTTTATTTTAACAGTAATGCATGGGAAAATAATATGCAGAGCTCAGCCACAAAATCTCCACATACTGTGGAATGCAGTCCCAGTTTTGGGTCCTCCTTCCTTTGTTCCATGGTAACTCCATTATGAAGCCAGAGGGATTTAAGTCCAGGCTGTAACTAAGGGACATAGAATCACAGCATGGAGCAGAAGCTGCCATCCAGGATGGGCACCACATTCAAGTAACCAACACTGCTGGGGGCTGCTCAGGTGGTGGTAGCAGAATTATTGTGCTGGCCAATGGGGCGGAAATGAGATCCAGGAGTGGAGAAGGCCTGGAGCATTTGTTCAACATGAGATAGAGGACAGCACTGGACGTGAGCTGTTTCCATTACCCTTATCCCTTTTTTAAAGGGTTGATTACAGAAAAAACACCACTTGGGATCTGGTGCATTTTGTGTCATTATTCTTGTCACAGCAAACACTTTTTGCCTCTTTTTTAGCTCTGCTGCCTCTCTCTTAAGTTGGACAGTTGTTGCCTTGTATTCTTCTCTACACTTTTTAACCTCTTGATCACTTGTCTGCCTAATATTTCCTCTAGACCAACTCTGTAACTCAACAAATGTACCAAAAGACTGTTTCTTTCACAGTCTGCACTGCAGATGACATCCTGACCTCCAGAGCAGCAGAATCATTAATTCTGGCAGAAAACCACAATTTCTACTTTAAAACTATTGATTCCTCCAGAAATACTGAAATGCCTTGTCATTAGCACCTGTTTAGGCAACTACAGAAATAGTACAGCTTGGTCATTTATACAAGATTAACCAATTAATGATGCTTTTTTTTTCCCCCCTTTGAAAGAAGAGGCCCTGTGAGCACATACACCATAACCACCGAACATCAGTTACACTTTTTGCACCAGCATGCACAATAAAAGTCCTAGCCTAAGGGAGAAAAAAAATCCAATTTTCTGTTTCAGGAAAAAGTCTGAATAGTCAATGAAACTTGCACCATGCCAATACACATTCAAGATTAGTTAAACTAAATCCAGTAACAGCTGCATTTCTTTTTTTTTTATGTTAAGATCTACAGATCATAGAACGGCCAGGGTTGAAAAGAACCACAGTGACCCTCTAGGTTCAAGCCCCCTGCTATATGCAGGGTCACCAATCACTAGACCAGGCTGCCCAGAGCCTCATCCAGATGAAAGCAAACAACTCCACAGGTAGTTCAGGATCCAACAATATTAAATACAATTTCAACAACAGTTACAAGAACACAAAAATCAGTGAAATTAACAGAAATAGAGTTAAAAGTATCTGTATTCCTTTAAAGTTTCAGTATTTGAGAACACTTAAGAGAGATGCTGTTTTTTCAAGTACTTGGAAACATTCAAGTTCAGGCTGGACCAAGCTCTTTTGCCCCCTCTGCTCTTCCCTTCTGAGACCCCACCTGCAGTACTATGTTCAGTCCTGGGACCCTCAGCAGAAGAAAGATGCAGAGCTGATGGAAATGGTACAGAGAAAAGCTACAAAAATACAGTTCTGGTACTTACGAAGATTAGAATTGCATGAGTGTGCCATCAGTTAACCATAACATGACAATGCCTGAAACCTTTGGGAACATGTGCTTGTTGATTATAGATGTAATCAGTGCCACAAAATAACTTGCTCTCAATATTTTCTGTCAGTATCAGTTACTGCAATTATTCTTTCATGGATTAAAAATGCTTGATATAACTTTGGGAAATGCTAAGGATTTGGAGAAGATAATCTGCTTGATGATTATGTTATGTTAGCTCTAGTCCTGCTTTAATGCTTAATATTATAAAAGAGAAGAGGACCATTAACTTCAGAGGAATCCTTCTTAGTACTTGACATGTGGAGGAGAGGTGAAAGTCTGTGAATAATTGCAGTTAGCAGTAATGTGCCTGTCCTTTCACTCTTATTGACAAGGGAGGATTTGAGGGACACTTCTATTATCTGCAACTCCAACTATCCTAAAGGAACTGCCATATATTCTTGCCAGTATCTCTCCAGTATGTCTCCACTTGCCATAGTTATCTTTAAAATTTCAGTACTGGGAGTGAGAGCCACCGAGCTCCTGGTGGGATGTACTGAAAGCTTGCATGCAGCTGAAGAGGCTGTGATAGCCAACGTGGCTGTGACCTTTGCCCTTGCCAAGTAGTTGCCTTGGTCACCACTCAGATGGACTGCGGTCTCCTGAGATCCTGGGCACTGCTCACGCTCCAGTCCTGTGGAAATGGAACTGTGCGGTGAACCTGAAGCATCAAAGGGAAGTTGTAAGCTCATGATCAGGAATAGCTCTGTAATAATTGAAATAACACCGCAGCATTCTACATTTCATTTTTTGCTCTACAAATGTGGCCACTTATTAGATTGAAAGAGTTACTTCAGTAAAGCCAGCCCTGCTAACTCATGCTTAGATCTTTAGCTCACACTTGGATCTGAAAGTCAAAGAGTTTTCTTTCTGGTGCCCTGTCATCAGTAATAAATGTTTTGCAACTCCTATCTTGCACCTTTCATGGCCTCATTGCCTTCTGTGGGTTGATCAGATATAATTAATTCACTTTGGAGTTGTTTAATGATGCATAAAAAGGAATAGATTCTAGTTCAATCTCATAACTGCTTTGCCTCTGAAATCTAACGGGATTAAAGCACCATTAAAAAAATCCAAGCCATTCTGTGAGCAGTGAAACTAATGAAGCCAGGATTCCTATGGATTTGTGTCTCCTGGTTGATTGACTATTTAACTGATTTATATGAAGATTATGTTATCTCTGCATATACCTATAATCCCTTCCTGTAGAATATTTTGGCAGTGACACGCTGGTTGCTACAGAAATTCCCTAGTGGGATCAGTAGTTACTAGGATAAAGTTGTTCAAAACCTTTCTCTTTTTCCTAAACCCCTACTTTTGCAAAATCGGAACAATTTAATTCTTTCTTTGTACCTTTTGCTGCTAAATTTTACTGGGGAAAAGCACAGGTAACCGTAAGCTTGATAACAAGAATAAAAATAAAAAAAGAAACAGACCAAAAAAGTAAAATAAAGAGTGTATCCTTGAATATAAACTACAGAAAAATGAGAATAATGAGAAGCAATCCAGAGATATCTCACAGAGCAATCCTGAAAAAGTACCAAAAGAATGAGAGTATTAGGAAGGAAATGCTTATGACTAAAAGAAAGAACACTGTGCTAAGTCAGATCAAGGAACTGGACTACAAACCCACATTTTTACTTTTACAAACTGTTATTTTACAAACCTTTGGGAAATAGTTCTCTTCAAATGAAAGTGGAAGCTTTGAGTTCGCACCATGCATGCACTGAATGGTCAACAGGTGCAGGCTTCCTCTCTGAGTTGTCTATAGTAGGAAATTTTTAGGAAATACTGATTAGATTTTTATTCAACTATCAGATTTATTTGAAATTGACCCACAGGTTCCACAGCCATTACCAGAACATTTTCACAAGGTCTGTTTTATCAAAGGAAGAGGGTACATCGGCTCCCAGTCCCTCACCTTGCAGCTCTGCAGAAGTGGCTGTGTCCAGAGGAGTGAGTTGGTGCTCACCTTTGGTGGCAGCTGCACAGGTGAAGCAATGAGAGCCTTCCACCTAAAAAGTAATTAAGTTCAAAATACTGTTTGCTAGTTTTCAGAGTCCAAACTGTTAAAATAAGGCAGAGGCTTATAGGAATCATTAGAAATATGTGAACTATTTAGTCATCCTGATTCACTTGGGAATGGTGAACCTTCATCTATGAGGCTATGTCTATGTGGGAATAGAGCTAGCTTTTATTTCCATGTGAAACTTCAGAAATGCTTGGTTTCACTGTGACCGTGGTCTCATTCTCTAGACTTCATTCGTTATCCGATCCATACCTACCTGTCACTGCTTCAGTGTTTGAAAATTCTTATTTTAAATAACTGTGCTCTTTTCTACAACTGAGTTATTTTTAATAGGGAATGATTTTCAATAACTTCTCATAGACACCTATTTAGTTAGAAAATTAGGTTTAGTGCTTGCAGAACTGCATATTCATCAAAAGGATTTCTTACCAAACCCCAGAAAATACACTAAAGCACCCGCCTGCACGGTTACCCAGGATCACAGAAACTCTATTATTTGTGGTTTTACCAGTTGTAGGGAAAGGCAAGGGCAGACAACCAGTTCTGACTTACCCCCCAATAAAGGGCAATGGTCACAATCCAGCTAAAGAATGAAATATTTACTTACCCATCCCAAGGGTAAGGGCTTGACAAATACTCTAAAAGGAGGAGTCTCCAGGTAGAGACCCCTTCCTCGCGGCAGCCAGCCCTTAAATGAGGCTTGGAACCTGGTTCTACCTCTTCTAGTCACGTGGGTGAATTGCTTTCACTTGTGCTCCCAGGGCTGGCTGTATCCCTTCACCAGGTGCTCAATTATTGGCTCAGGCCATGACTTAGCAATTCCCATACACCATCTGTAAGAGTAATGCATGTATAATTCGAGAATGTAATAAATCATACTTTAAATGTCACTTATTGCTCGCTAAGTTTTAGAAACCTTAAGCTATGATAGTTCAAAAATTCTCGAAGCATTATAATTATTAAATACCAAGACACAGGGAAACCAGGGAAAAATCCAGTGCCGGGGCATTCCATTAATCTACTCAGTTTCTCACAATCAAGAACATGAATAGAATTAATGCGTATGTGTTCATTATGGCCTATGTAAATACTTTATTTTATCTGTGTTAAAAAATCTTATCCTTTTTAAAATATATTTTTTGAATTCTATAGCTAGTCTTAAATGACACTTCTTCAAATTTAATAATTCAAATCCTTGCATATTCCATGACTCAATATAAGAGACTTTCCAAATGAAACCTTAACTAGAAAATGAATCATATCAGAATAATGTACTTTATCATGTATATTCTGGATATTGCATTTTCATTGCAGTTACAGCAGTCCGTATATTCGAGCTGTTTACATCCAGCTGATGTAATTTGGAGAACATCATTTTTGCAATTGCAGCTGAGATTAGAACAGGCAACATGTGTTAAGTTCAAAATCATTCTTCCATTTTCCTGCTTCTGATTCTTCATATAGGAGAACTTTAGATTGCATTAATGTGTCTTTTGTTCAACTAGAGGAAAATTCATTACAGTATAATTCAGTAAAAATGGGTAATTTTAATCAACTCGGTCTATTTCTCCTAGGCTACTATATTATGAATCAATAGCAGTAAATCCATAGTTAAGACTCGCAAGCCATTGAGTAAGGATTCAATGACTTCTCTGTTTCAGGGTCTTGCAGAAAATTATGGAGAACAAGTAATTAAAGTTTAATGTCTGACATTCTTCTAGTCAAAAGATGTTTTGTATTTCTTTCAAAAATCTGAAATTAAAAAATGTCATATAGAGCTTGTGACTGTAAACATTCAGCTAATCCATTTATTTATTCCTCCCTCGTTATTTCTCTGCCCCTCTTTTTATTGGCCTTTCATCAATGTAGATCTCTGCGAGTGAAATGCTATGGCAGAATTTCTGGCTTAGAGGCAGGACGTGAAATACTGTTGAGAGGTGGCTATGTAATGATGAATCTGTGTCCTTTAATTCTAGGGCTTGGGAAAGCACTCAGCAGAGTGATGGGTCTCCCTGTCAGATGGGAGGAGTTAAAAGTGTCTTTCAAGATATATGTAAATACTAAAAATGAAACATTTTGTGTTATCTAGACAATTTCTGGGAGAGCAAGTAGGTTGGTGTAAACTTGGTGGAACTTAAAGTGAGACTGGGGAGAACAAAACCTGACTAAAATACATATCTTACAGAGAATTTCCCTAATTAAATTGAGAAGTTGGCACATTTGTCAGTCTTGAAAATTAAAAAGAGAATAATTTATGAATCGTGGTAATACCTGTTTAATGTTACAAGTTTGAGATAAAGCATTTCCTAGACCTTCTGAGAACAGATTTCAAGAACTGGGACTTGGAATTCTTTAAAACAAGTAACATGATATTACCAGTTTTTAATGAAGATCAGGGCAGTACAAGATGGACCAGTTATCTTCCATCTGTGTGAGCGCCCAGCAAGCAATTAATGAGTTGGACTCATTGCTTATGCTCAGTATAACCACCCCCTTCCCAGCTCAATTCAGAAACAACTACTTGTAATTAAAAACTAGATAAAGTGACATTTGCAAAAAGTATAAAAAGAAAATAGAATTGATTAAAAAATGGCCACCATTCTGATTTTGTTAGTATAAATCTCACCTCTCTCTCACCTGGGAGAGGAAACACTGAACATCTCATTGTATATTAAGATGAGAATCTTGTTTTCCAGGAGCTGGCTGATATTCAGCATTCAGATATAATGTTTTCCATCTCAAAAGGGGAAAAAAACCTAACATTCATGGACATATCTTCCTCAAAATCTATAAAGAAACTGAAATTCTAGCATCTCTACCACCTATGAAAAATGTAGAAATCTGGAAAGGAATCTTGAGAAATTCTGTTTGACTGCATACAAGTAAATAAGTTGCAGAAATAGGAATATTCCTTTGCAGCTAACAGTTTTAATCTTTTTCTGTGTGTCTAAATATTATCAAAGGCTTGCCTGTGATGTTAATTGTGGTATAAAACAGGGCCATGTGACTTTGTAATTTAAAGAGTGGGCAAATTGTGAGTGTCAGGCAGAGCCCTTTGGGTTCCTCTGAAAATGATCTGTGTTGCAGGGTGGTCCTGTAGCAAAGGCTGAACTAACAGTCACACTATCCCAGTGTTCATGAAGTCCTTTGATAAAGATTCACTGGCTAGAATGAATTAGGACAGGCAGTATTGTTTTCAGCCTAGTAAATCACATGGGGAAAAAAATGTCAGGATCACAGTTTATCAGTAGAATTAGATAATATTAGATAATAACAAAAGTATATACAAGAGAGTTTATCAAACTCTAAGAAATTGGAAGTCAAAGTAGCCTGATAGGCGGGTAGCAATATTTTAGGATATCTTTGATACAAATTCAATTCTGCTGCTCAAGTGGAAGTGATTTTTATGATATTTTAATAAACGGGACTTCAGTGACTGTAGGCTTAGTAGGGTTCATGCACTTTACAGCATCAATAACTTACAGTGATTTAGTAGAGACTTGCAGGATATAAAACAATGCTAGGGGAAGATGGCTTTATTGAACCCTTCTTCTGTGGCCAAAGATTCTTTTAAGTATCCAGTTTCATTGAAAACACTAAACATTTGTCCGTCCTTCATACTTTCATTTTTGCACAGGAAAGGAACCTTGTTCAACAATCTTGGTGAAGTGAATTAGTAGATTGCACTTGCTTTATTGCAAAGAAAACATTTTTTTTTTTCTTCAGTTGACTTCTTAAAATCTGGATTTATGACTCGACCAGAAAAGCATTTTGTAGTTTATATAATACCTGGTTTAAAACATGTGCCTAAGGACACTGCTCACATGTTGTTTGCTTTGTGTTCGTATAAATGAATATACCCAGTTCTGCTCTTGGTCACAGCCTCCTAAAAATTCCAGTACATTTGCAGTTATTATAACAGAATTAGCTTTGCAGGGCTGGGATGGAGAGCCTGGTTTGAGTTACTGTGCCCTAACATCCTTTCTGGACATGGTGGGCAACGTTGTAATGTCACAT
>PPHD01011303.1:0-18922 GCA_002909625.1 Bambusicola thoracicus | reverse complement strand
TAATATAATATAAGAAATAAATAAATAATCGGCACTTCCTTCTTTAAGCAATATTGATACGCTCGCGATCCTGAAGCAAAATTCACTCCCTGGATAGCACCTTGACAGCTGCTGACAGTGAGGGGCAGTCTGGTCTGTAGCAGCAAATTCCTTTTAACGGTGGCACTGGCCAGGCTCCATCAGGGCTGCACAAGCTGGAGGACTCGCAGCTCTGCATCAGCTCCCAGAAAGGCTGCACGTATGCAGATTGCCTGGGAAGCGTCGGTCCCCCCGTTTCCAGACTCTTCGGCCATCTGGCTGCTGGCTCGGATGGCAGCCGGTGGGATGCAGGCGTCTGGGCAAGATGGGAGAGCTGCCCTGTGAGGCACACAGCTATGTGGTCCAGCACTCCCCTCTAGCCACCAACCCCACACGTCCATAGACATCCCTTCAGCTGCACATGCAGGAAGGAAAAGCTCCAGGTCTGCTCTCACTTGCTATGAGGTAGGGAATGCAAAAATACAACCCTCATTTCCACACAGCTCCCATCTTTTCTCTTCAGCTTTGTTCTAGCCAGCTGATATTTCTTTTCAGTCTCTCTGGGCTGAACACAGGATAAAGTTGTAAAGTTTAAATCAGGAGGTTGGCATTTCCTACAGAGAGGGCACGGGAGTTTTCCTGTTCATGTTTGAGCAAACTACAGCATCTTTCAAAGATCATTGCTCTGCAGCCTTTAGCAGAAGTCCGGTCCATGCTGCCTTTGGGGAATTATTTAGCTGCTGCCACCTGTGAAGCAGCTGAAGCAGATACCAAAGCAAGGATTGGTGGAGGTTGTGGATGCCCCATCCCTGGAGGCATTCAAGGCCAGGCTGGATGTGGCTCTGGGCAGCCTGGGCTGCTGGTTGGTGACCCTGCACATAGCAGGGGGATTGAAACTTGATGATCATTGTGGTCCTTTTCAACCCAGGCCATTCTATGATTCTATGATCCTATGCTTCTATGATTCATCTCTGTCATCTGATGGGGGTATCCTGTAAAGAACAAGGGGAAGAGTGTGGGGTGGCATTGGCCACAGGAATATAAGAACAGCCTCATCATCCTCAACAGACAGTGTGTGAAGTCTCAGGCTACCTCTGTTAAATCACAGAATCATAGAATAGCTCAGGTTGGAAAAGCCCTTAAAGATCATCAAGTCCAACCACAACCTAACCATACTACCCTAACTCTAACAACCCTCCACTAAATGTCCCCGAGCACCACATCCAAATGGTTATTACACACATCCAGGGATGGTGACTCAACCACCTCCCAGGGGAGCCTATTCTCGTGCTTAAAATCCAAGTAGCTCCCTCTACCACACACACCTGGACTGGTGCAGTGGCTGTCTTTTGATGATTTTGTCATTTCTGGCCTTGGGGTTTAAAATAGCAGTGATGATGTTGATGATGTTGGTCTTCGGAAGAGTACATTAGAATCTGTCATATTTCATATGGAAAATACCTTATTTTAATGAAGGTGTTTAGTTGTTTGCCCCCATTTCACATCGATTTCCCTTCACTAAATCCTCTCTGATGATGAAAAAGATCATTAATATAAAAGAAAGAAAATTTACCACTCTTTAAATTTTGTCCTAGGCACAGTCCCATCAAATTAAGCCATTTCCTGTTGACGTTAAATTGCAAAGATTTGTAAAACAAAGATAGTTAAGACCCCTAATGTAGATTCATAGAATCATAGAATGGTTTGGGTTGGAAGGGACCTTTAAGACCATCCAGTTCCAACCCCCCGCTATAGGCAGGGAACACTATCTTTTGCACTATGCACCTGTAATAACCTGTACAGAAGCAATTGTACTGTACTAAAACCCCTCAAGTTCCATAAAAATAGATCTTCCAGAATGGCATCCAGCTTTGATTTAAAAGCATCAAAGTCTCATAATTCAGTCCCATATCTAATCACCTCTGTTCAATACACTTGCGCTGTTCTACTGTGATTTGCCTGCCTTCATTTTACAACTATTACTCATTGTTATTCTTTCCTCAGCTGATGAGGTCTTTTAGTAACTTCTCGTAAAGGAGCACGGCCCATTTATTTACCTTCAGTGGGTTATGGAACTTGCACCATATTCCAGCCAACTTCTTAGAGCTACAACGCAGTCCGCCTTAACGAGATATGTCTTTTCTTATGTTAGACTTTTCCACGATAAGAAGAAACATTTACATTGTGAAGACAAAGCCACTCTTGTATATTCCAAATTCAAGCAACAGTAATAATATTTTCTGGCTCCAGTTTTCTGTTTCCAGCTGGCTGAAGTGATTTGGCAACCGAAAGCATAAGCTTTGTTTCATTTCTTGGTATCAACAAGTACCCTTAAGGCATATTAGGGAGGTATGACAAAAATTTAGTAAATGCCAAAAGCAGTTGAAGCTTAGTTATTGTCTTGCCAGTGTGAGAGAAATACAATCGGTGTTTTATAAGGATGAATATAGAACAAGTCCTGGCATCACAAGCCTGTGTCAGTCAGAAGGAACTTCCTACTTTCCAGCATATATTTCATTTTATGTCAATTTATTTTTACAGCGTGACTTAGAGAATGGAGCATTAAGCACAGTGGTATGGCATAAGACAACGCGTGTATGAGTGTATACACATTATATACACTGTTGTATTCTACACCATTGCACTTAACCCAGAATTCCTTGAGCACTGTTAGGACAAGGGGAAATGGTTTCAAAGTAAAAGAGGGTAGATTTAAGCCGGATATAAGGCAAAGTATGTTACAGCGAGGGTGGTGAGGCACTGGAATGGGCTGCCCAGAGATGTGGTTGGTGTCCCATCCCTGGAGACTTTCAAGGTCAGGCTGGACGGGGCTCTGAGCACTGATGGAGTTGTGGGTGTTCCTGCTCAGTGCAGGGAGTGGAGCAGATTGCCTTTAAGGGTCTCTTCCAATCCTAAGGATTCTATGATTCTATGAACTTGATCCCAAAAAGAAATGGAAATCTTTAGTACAGAATGCATGATAATGAATAAGGTGGTCCATGCTGGATCTTCTGCCTTTGTTTGTGTTTGAAATTTAAACAGTACTTTTCAATTCTGTTTCCATGGCTTCAGCTGTCAGTGTCAGGTAGTTCTGCTCTGTTTCATTGCGTGACATAAAACTGGACATGTGAATGTTTTGGTATGTGAATTTCTGAGCCCAGGAGCTCAGCTTCCTCCATTTGAAATAATCAAATATGGAATACTTCAAAATGTCTTCTTTTGTGGGTAACTTTGATTTCAGATTCCTCTAGCAACACAAATGCACCGAACAAGCTACATGGGTGACCTTCTGGCCTTCCTTGCGTCCTGTTTTCACTTGTTCTGGATTTTCCACATCTTACACCTTGAGGTACAATTGAAAAATTCTCTCTAACATGCTTTGCCCAGATTTTTACTGTTGGCAAGACTTACCTGAAAGGATAGTTACAGGACTTAGCTCATTCTGTAGTTCAGCAGGTCAGACCAGGAGCCTGGAGCAATGTTTGCTGTCAATTACAGACAGTGACCTTGAATGCAGTGCAACCTCATAAAGTCCTTTTTTCTTATTATGCAATTGAACAAATGCCAGTGAATAACAGCCAAACAGAAATAGATTTTCAGGTTCATCAGATCCAAGCAAGTTTTTAGCCTCCTGCATTGTTTCAAGGAAGAGATTACAGAAAACAAACAAGTAAAAAAAATCTAGTGTGAATTCTAAGCCAAATGCCTCCTTCTTTTTTCTGTTGCATTACAGTAAAGCAAGTAGCTGAAGACACATTTCTATGGTTTTGACATTTGACTCTAATAGAATACTTGAGAGGTGGCATTTACCTAGGTAAAGGATTTATCTAGAAGAACGAGTAGGTTAGAACAATAAAACATGTCCTAACTTCTGTATACTTAGGGCTACAGAGCCTGGTTATTTGAGTAATCTAAACCATCGGAACTGCCAACCTCCCTCCCCTACCTGCACAGAATCATAGAATCATAGAATGGCCTGGGTTGAAAAGGAACACAATGATCATCTAGTTTCAACCCCCTGCTATGTGCAGGGTTGCCAACCAGCAGACCAGGCTGCCCAGAGCCACATCCAGCCTGGGTAGCCAAGCCATCCAGCCATAGCTTGGCACGAAGAGCCTCACTGCTCTTGCCACAAAAAGAAGTCTGTTTTGTGGTGGTGATGGTAGTGCAGAAGGAAGGAGAGTCCCTTTTGGCACAACTGTTGTCTTCCACGTGCTTCAAACGCAGCTCTGCAGGGCTGACCAAGTCTCAGCACAGTTCCTGGATCCCATCCCATTACCCCGATGCTGGAATAAGCTGATCTCCTACTTTTCACTGGTGAGATAGGAGCCCAAGAGTCCCAGTATTCTGTTGTGGTCATAAGGAAATGTGTGAGATAGGAAGTGCTTTCTGCGTGGCAGTGGAAGAGGATGCTATACCCACATAGCAACCACACAGTCTGATTGGCAGTCAAAAGGAGGTTAAGGAAGGTTAATGAAGAAAAAGGGAAAAGTTTTCTCCCTAGAATGACTTCCTGAAATTATTCACAACTCTTCAAAACTTCACTGACTGGTCTCCTCCTGGAGCCCCCCTTCACATCCCTGGAGCTTCCATCAAAATCACCTCTTCATCCTCCAGAACCCCAGTGATACTTTTTGCTACTCAACATCACATCTGTCTCCATAAAGCTCTCACAGTTCTTCTGTCACAGCCACAAAAATTGAATCTTGCCTAAGATATCTCAAATCAGCCCTGCTACAAGGCATAGGAAAAGATTTAAGATGTTGTGACAGACTTACAGGAATTACCAACAGTTGCAAACATACCATTTCAAGTGAATGCAGTGCTCATGAACATCTGTATTTGTATACATGCACGCACAGTGGGGTGCAGGATATAGCCTACGTGGCAGAGACCAATGCTGCTTCAAGTCTTGTCTTTCCATCCTTCTAATTAGGTATTGAGCTGTAAAAGAATTACCTTCAAACCATTTCTACAGCTGTTTGACATTGCTGCTTGCAATGAAACCCAGATCATAGGGTGTGGACTCTTTGCTCATTTTGCTGAAATAAAAAGAACTGGGTTTGGAAGAAAATGTAACTGGTCTGAGGACATGCAACAGTGAAGCTTTACTGCTATGTGGACTCAGGAGATCCAAAATCTCAACATCAAGATTTCCCATTTCTGTTTAGCAGAAAACCTTTACTTTCAATCTTTTAGGAGTATTTTCTGCAGCTGGACAGAGGAATATGAAGAAAAAACTCAGTTGCACCCCAATAAATGTTTATTTCAAGTGATATTGAGGCCAACCTACAATCACACAGCAGCAAGCTTTTATACATTGAGTTGGAAAACTAGCAACAAACAGAGGAAACCAGGATGCTAAGCTTTGTCCCTCTCCCGTGTTTAGTATTCTTTTTTATTTTGAAGATATCCAAACAAGAACAGGCAGCAAAATTGGCATGCTTAAAAGACAAATACAAAATAACTATAATAAAATATATACTTATCCAACATCTACATTTTTCCAGTGATTTTGAGTCATCAGTAAGCATGTATAGATTAATCTCTAATTATTTTTTTTCTCAGAATCACTGTCATATCTGATAATTAGACTGACCAGCAACTGAATATTTCAACACTGGTTATCCTAATGCTTTCTTCTCATCAGGACCTTGCATGGAAGGATTAAATACATAACATTTTGTAAACATTCAGAGTCTAATTCTAAGCTTCTTTCTCTATACATTTTTCAGTTTCACATGCTTGAAACTCCATAGGTAGTCTTGTTTCTGTCTAAGTAATGACTGTCAAGATCACTTGATGACAGCATTCAGGGACATCAGTGAGGAGTTATGGTCCATGCAAGCAGTCTGAGGAAACATCCTCTCCAAAGAGATTATGAATGGTGGGTTTTGAAACAAAATAGCGGTGCAACAAGGAGGAAAACTCAAAGAAATGGTGAGGAGCTCTTTGCAAACAACTTAAGGAAGAGGGGCATTGTGTCATGTGCTTAAGCCTTGCTAAATGTTTCGTTGATACCTGATGTGAGTTATGAGGATATTCTTGCAAGAAACTAAATCTCTTTAATCTTCACATGTCATTTTCGAAACCAGTAGCTTATGGTGAAACTCATCACAGGGACACTGAGATTTATAGCTCATGTATTGACTTCTTTGCTTTCATTACGATAAAGATACACTTAAAAATTAATATCATAGAAGCATAGAATGGCTTGGATTGAAAGGGCCTCCTAGGATCATCAAGTTCCAAATCCCCTGCCACAGGCAGGGCCACCAACCTCCAGATCTGGAGCTAGACCAGGGCGCCCAGGGCCCCATCCAACCTGGCCTTGAACACCTCCAGAAGCAGAGCATTCACAGTCTGTGGATGGGGGGCCCAGACCTGAACACAGTACTCCAGATGGGGTCTCACAAGGGCAGAACAGAGAGGGACAATCCCCTCCCTGACCGTGAAGGCCACCCCTCTTCTGATGGAGCCCAGGATAACATTGGCCTTCTGAGCTACAAAAGCAAGTTAAAAAATGGAAAGAGCGCACTGAAATCATGAACAGTCTGTTGATACAGATTAGTGCATTTTTGTGTCTGTACGAAGAGGAATCATCATTAAAATGATGTCATCACTGATATATTGTTGATAATCTCAATAAGTAAATAAAAATTAATAAATAAAGCCAAACTGGGACTTAACTATGCCATTTAGATTTTAATTTGGAGTCTAAGGTGTGTTATTTTAGAAAAATCATAGAATCGAATCATAGAATCACCAAGGTTGGAAAAGACCTCCAAGATCGCCCAACCATCCACCTACCACCAATATTTCCCCACTAAACCATATCCCTTAGCATCACAATTACACATTTCTTGAACACCTCCATGGATGGTAATTCCACCACCTCCCTGGGCAGCCTTTGCCAATGCATCACTACTCTTTCCAAGACGACATTTTTCCTAATGAATGGGTGAGTTTGTGAGAACTATTGCCAATCTTCAGATAAAATATTAGAAAAAGGGATGTCCAAAAAATTATGGATCTTACACTATAAAGTAGGACCACATAGCATGTTTTGCAAGCAAAACAAATTAGATGAACTTTTCACTGATTGTCTCTTTATCATATTTACTTAGCATTCTGAGAAGGAAAATGATGTTTTCTGATGGATAGTACAAAAATATCTTAACAGTTTGTTTTTCTTGATAGATTTTCTGTGAACGTTATTGTGAAAGGAGATAATTAAAAACGTAATTTGTATTTTATAAGAATGATTTCAGTTGATTCTTTAAAACTGACCCTTAATTTGAAAACTAAGAAATGACCATCGAGATTCTACCACTCCTTGATGTCTGTGAAAGAATCAGATCTTTTTTCTGTTGTAATTACTTTAATAAGAAATATAATACAATATCATTTACATGTATTCTATCCAAAGACTTAATATACTCAGTTTTATGCTTTATCAATTAGAGAAGATGGATTTATTATTAAGAGAGACTAGAGTCCACAGCAGAATAGACACTGTACAATAATCTCTATTCATCCAGTAGCCAGTTACAATGAGTACTTGTCCTCTGCACATACACTGCCATGTTCAGAAGTTAAGAAGAGATAATTATCTGTGCTACCAAAGGTCTAAGTCCCATTTGTGATATTAATCAAAGCTTCTCAAAATTCCAAGAAGCTTTCCAAAGACAGTTTTTGATCAGGTCATTTGACAAAAATGTTGGTCAATTGCTTTGGCATTAAACTCATGGGTTTTGCTGAAGATGTTTTCTTTCGGCTCATAAAAAAATGTCTAACATCTTAAATTCTTTGTTTATGATAATTTTGTGCAGTGGACAGGAAATTGCTCTAGGGAATGCTGACAGTATTGCAGAATTAGAATCTGCAAATTCAGGGTATACTTACATGGCTCATTTTGCTTTAATTATCTTTAAATCAGTTGTATAACATTTTCTCATTTTCCCCATCTGCTATCGGAATACTGTAGAAAAAACTACTACAGCTGATGACTAACAGCAGATATTGCTTTTTGGAGAAGAAATATTGCAGATTCTCTGGGAACTGCATTGGTGATGCATTCAAGGCCAGGCTGGATGTGGCTCTGGGAGACTGGTCTGGTGGTTGGCAACCCTGCACATAGCAGGGGGTTTGAAACTAGATGGTCATTGTGGTCCTTTTTAACCCAGGCCATTCTGTGATTCTGTGATTCAATGATGGTGATTCCCTGAATCAAAGAAGTTATTACAGTTTACATTATTTTATGCTTACTTGTTTTTGATTTCTTTTTCCATCTATTTCTTCTTTAAAAAATAATATATATATATATTTAAATACGTATTTATGTCTTCTGGGTTCTTTTTTCCTGGAGCCAATTTCCGATGTGAAATGTTTCCCCTCCATTAAAACTAAGACAAAATCATCCTTTTCATTTATTTAGTCAATATTCAAATGACCAAAAAGAAAAAAAAAAAGTTGAATTTTTGTTCCAAAGGAAACATTCTTTCAAAGGTACCTTCTTGCTTCTAATTAAAAGGTAAAGTAAGATTTGAATTAATATCTTTATCTCCTTTAAATTCACTTTTTTTTTCCTAATTAAATCAAATGTCCCGTAAAAACCCATAAATCTATCTCATACATAAATCCCATTAAACATCATTAAGAAAACTGCCAAAACAGGTTGCAATCAAAACCCATTTCTGAATATCCCTAATGCAGTGCAAAATTCAGTTTCAGGCTATATTTTATTTTTCAATCACACTTTTATAAATCTTTCAAAAAGGGAATCTACAGGTTTGCATATAGACATTCTGAGACACCTTAGGTCTGAATATATCATAGAATCATAGACTATCCTGAGCTGGAAGAACCCATGGGGATCATTGAGTCCAACTCTTGTCAGACTTAACAATTTTTATGTATGTTTCTTTTGATTCCTCTTTGGAAAATCTACCAAGGAACTTCTGTGAGACTTCTTACATGTGGGAATGGAAGGGGAGAGGCTGGCACAACAGTGAATGAGAGGTTTAAGGGGTAAAAAAAAAAGGGAAAGATTTTAAGGCTAAATAGATTCATTGACAAATGTTTATTTTCAGAGCCAGATTGCACTAAGAAAATAAAGTTCCAACGGAGAAACCATTTTTTCAGGTGATGGTTTTAAAGTTACTCACCTCCATTTTATGAGGATCCCCTAACAAACTGAACCACACCCATGGAAAACAGTGCAATATTTGCATTGTAGGAGGAGCAGTACTTCTAGGCATTCCTAAAGAAAGTCTGATTAAACATTCTGGTGTGCACTGTGAATTGCCATAGGATTTTTTATTCAAAAAAAAAGGTTGTGGGAGTTTTTTTGGTGGTTTTTTTTTTTTTCCTAATTTTAATCTCAGCCCTCTGAGACAGAGCCTTTCTTCTAAGCCCCACCTGACCCTCTCTTGATGGAGCTCACGATCCCGATACAAGATGCACTGTCCTGTCTAAATGGATCATTAGAGGTTGTGCTGTATGTCCTACACTACACTTCATGAGCAAAAGGGTAGCAAAAGACTCCTACACCAGTGAACACATTCTCAAAAGCCGCAGCCATGTTACTGAATACAATAGGACTCTGCACTAACATTTTGCCTTTATCTGTGCTTCTGGATTTTCATAAAAGTCCCTGAAGTTGTTTGGCAACTGTTGCAGTCCCTAGGCAGTAACGCCAGTCCTGGTGTAAGCACACAGTTAGAAGTAGAATCCCTCTTTCAGAGTAGAAATGTGGCAGACTGTGGTAGTGGATTTCATGGCAGCAGAATAGGAGCTGACAATGTTTACCTTGTCCAAATAGTCTTCCAATACTTAGGGGTCTGTTGACCTGCCTTTGCCATTTGTAGATGTGATAGAACACAAAATCCCAGTTACAAGTATCCATGAAATGTCTCAAGTTTTACCTTCAAGAAAAGCCCATGGCAACTCACTTTCAGATAATAATCTAAAGGACAGAATGAGTTTGCATCCCAAATTTTCCTAGTATGTTTTCAGGTCAGTAGATTTGAATCGCACTTACCTCAGGTAGTATATTTGGCCTAGTTTCCAAGCAATCATGATAGCTACTGAATTTTCGTCTGTATATCTGTATTTGACGGTCACTATTCCCCTTAACAACACTTGAACTCCCTTTCCAACCTACTAATCTTGATAGAAATGAGGAATTTCACTGGCTACAGCTGTACTTAACACTGTGCCCATGGACAAAAGCATGATGTCAAGCTATGACATACTATTAAATTTTTTAACTTCCAAAACCAGGCAGTCACAACCAAATGTGTCTTGGGAATGCTCTTTGATCCATGTTAGTTCTCAGATCACACCCAGGAACTCTTCAGGAGAGTTCATGCCAACAGCAGACCAGGGCTCATGCCAACACAACATCAAGTACCAGAGCTCTGGACCATTCCCTACCATTATTTTGCTTACTGACACCAAATTGTTTGCAGGTCTCAAGTTTCCAAAACTATATGAAAAGTATTGACTAGATAAAAATCTGCAATGGAAATTCATACATCTAAAAAGAGAGAAAGCTGACGATAGCCTTTCAGTTACGCAGACATTTGGTCAGCTGGACAGCTGTGGATTTCCTTGTACTGACTGAGCTCCGTTGGCTGCAACACAATTTGGAACTCTAGTGAACATCTGCATGTAATCCCTTATGTATAGATGTGTTAATTTGCCATTCACAGCTTCAGTACTTCCAATATTCACATATCTAACTATTGTTTAGCTGTGAGACTGTTGAAATATAAAGTGGTGGTAACACATCACCCAACACAACATCTCACATCTCAGTTTTCAGAGGTAGTACAATGGTGACAAAAACTACCATCAGTCATTAATAGTGTTCACCTTTTCAACCACAAATTCTCCATGCCAAATGCAAACAAGAAAAGGCTAGCTCAGCCATTGCCTTATTCAGCAATTAAGCTGCAATTAATATGTTTCATGTTTACTGTTATAATGCATTTATAATAATTAGCACAGTAGGTTGACGTTATAATTAAACACATTCTGATCAGGCAGCTGTGCAGGATTCCGGAACTGTTGGTTAATGAAGCTCAGTGTGATACTGCCAATAATGAATCTGATAATTTTTTACAGAGTAAAGACAAATTCAACAAATGCTCCTTCATGCAGGCAGTGGGTAGAAATTGCTTTCAGTTATGCCTTCAATTACTTTGGATGAATGAGGCAGGAACCTCTAGCTTAATATAAGTCCAAATCCATCATAAGTAAGTAAATATTTTGACACAGTGTTGAAACTGGCTTCTGTAAAAGCACCTGTAAAATTTATAAGCCTTGAAAAGGTCACATATTGTATAATCATAATTCATTGCCAGCTACAGGAAATTCACAATGAATCACTGCAGTAATATTTTAATATAGGGAGCAGTCAGTAGTTCTCTGAAATATTGTCAGAGATGATGTGACTGATAAATACCTGTGTCTTCTCTTACCTCTAAGAAAGCAGGTAGTTAAACAATGGGAAACCATGTATATTGACCATGGAATAAGGTGTATAGTAATATATACCATACTGGAAGAGCCAAGTCCATGTATTTTGTAGCAGAATTTTATATCATATTATATAAAAGAATAGTCTGAACAACTTGAAGATCCACTGTTTTGTCCTTCTGAAGGAGGAAGGATCCTTTCATTAGTCTGTTGATTCATTTCAGATGGCAAAGGATGAGACAGCGCAGTTCTTGTTTCACCTTCCTGTCCACCAGGAAGAAATGCAAATATGAGACTATAACTCATTTCCAGGAGAACTGGATGAAAAAAAGCACTTTGAGGTCATGAAAGGGACTGTTGTCAAGGGAGAAAATGACATATGACAATCTGGTGCCAGCATAGTTCTGCTGGAAGTAATGTTTACCCTGTGCAACATCCTAATTTCTCTGATTTCCATACATAATTTGCCCTCAAAGTGGGAAATTCTTCCACATGATAAGTAAGAAAATACACCAAAAAACAAGTAGTCTCATTCAAAAAAATATTTTTGAGTGTCCAACTCTCTGTGAAAGGAGATTTCTATTAAGTTTATATTGATTGCACACTTTATGTATAATTTGTATTAAGAAAAAACAGACCTCTTCAGTAACATTAGATCTAATTATTTGAGTGCCACTTGAAGTGTGTGGCATTTTAGTAACATTTCATTCAGAAACTATAATGATCACATGGAAAAGTATTCTTATACTGCAACTGGGCTACTAAACTAGATTTTTTTCCCACTTCTTTATAGGGAACTAATCGAAGCAAGCAGAGTCTTTCTTTAGGTACTTCTCCTTTTAAAACATAGGCAAGTCAACCATATGCTTTGGTTGTTATACTTCATTATGCATTGTGTATTATCCCTTAGCTGGAGAGCAAAGTAGAATATGATCTTTTAATATTAATGTTTTAAATGCATATGGCATATGAGCTTTATGCTGTAAACCTTTATAGTTAAACTCTGAATATTAAATAGTAGTTGTTCGTGAGTGCAAATATTTGCTTTATTGATTCCTTTTCTTAAAATGCAAGATTAAAATAGTATACCATGCAATTAAAACACAAAACATAAATGCTGAGTCCTTATGATTCAACAAATACAACAAGCTGACCTTGTTTACAGTAAGTGCACATAGAATCATAGAATTATTAAGGCTGGAAAAGACCTCTAAGATCATTCAGTCCACCCATCAACCCATCCCCACCATCAGGCCTCTGAATTACTCCTACTGTTTCCAAAAAATATGATTATAAAGTCTACTGTCAGAAACTTTGTATTCACACCTTACTGATCTGCACCAAAAGTAAAATCAGTGAAAAAATATCCTGTGAAGCTCTACCTTTTCAGGGACCTGATATCATAGCTGACGATGTAAATAGACTTTTTCAGATTGTTTAGGTTAGAACTTCTGCCATATGAAGACCTACAAACCATCCAGTCCAACCATCCACCATCAGATGCCTTTCCATTCAGAAAACCTAATAGATTCCTATTTCTACTCATTTGCAGGCCAGTCATTCTCAGCTTACTCCTTCTTCTCTTAGTTCTTCTTTTCCAACCTGCTCTCCAGATGGTCCCTGACCATCTGAACTTCTGTCCGCTGTCATTTGAAAAACTGCTTTAAATATATCAGAGGCCCAATATATGTTTCCTGAAAGCACTGTTGAGACCTAACTCTGGAGAACACTACCAAAGCTGGGAACAGCCATACAGAGTGTCCCCAGCTGGTAAGCAGTCAACATGGCCAAACCCTGTTCATCCCACAACAAGCATAGAGTATTACAGAGAATATAAAAATAGCTGCTGTGTTCCTCAGCTGGTACAGAGACATTTAGGGCTAAAATTGTTTTTCTATACTTTCATGTGGGCTAGAGCTATACAAATCTGTCATAATGTTGGGAGAAGGCCCCAGCATCAAGAACCGAATTACTGCTGTTTGTTCTGCAAACTTCACATCGCTACTCTATGTGGAATTTGTTTGTCAAGGACAACTTAATACTTTATTGATCTTTAGTCCTATAAAACATAAAGGTAAAGCGACTTTTGATCCATTTCTATTGGTCCATTAAAATATACATTAAACATTAGGATTATTTAAATATGACACTCCCTTGGGAGTTGCTGGGATCTATTCTGCATTGAACTAGGCTGAGCTGATTGTAAATGTTGATAAGAGGTGTATATCTGATTTTGAAAGACAGGCAGTGCGTAAGTAAATGGCAGGGATCAGATAGAGCTTGTAATGGGTGTTATTCTGCAGTAGTAGAATTGAACTAGTGGTTTATAAACCCATCCATATCTATTAACTAAGCCTGAAAACAGCTAATTATCTTTTATATATCCTCCTCCAGCAATTAATCCCTCTGTCAGTGTGAAATGCAGAGCATGAATGCCTCAGAAAAAAATAAAATGGTAGGAAGATCTAAGCTATTTCCATGAGAAATGATTGCCTAGTCTCCAGTGTACTCTGCCACGATGATACATTGCAGTGAAGAGGAAGCAGGGATGGTTTTTTGCACACAATGTAGAATGTCCAAAACAATGGGTTACTACTGACTACTTTATTTCCAGTAAAGCCAACAGGAAGCATCTAGTTGAGTTTCCTTTCCCAAATTTTACTGTACTGTAAGGTGAAACAGATTATTATACTCATAAAGGCTACAGAAAATAGTCCTTAAGTGCTACATCTGAGACTGCATACATATATTTTTGCCTTTTGAGATGAGGCTGGATCAGGCCCTGGATAACCTGAACTAGCTGTGGATGTCCCTGTTCACTGCAGGGGAAGTGATGACATTTAAAAGTCCCTTCCAATTCCAAGGATTCAATGACTTTTTGATTCTGATATATGTTTTAAAAGTCGCCAGGCCTATCTCCTAACCTTGATGACAAGTTATTGAGCCCAACTACACTTTCACGCTCCGGGCTGTATGACTGGATCCCATACTATGTGTTGAAGATGGTCCTTGTTGCAGAATAACTCCTGAATTATACCCTGGAATTGCCTAGAGAAAGCTGATCAGCCTGAATCCAGACATGGCATATGCTAACAGTTTGTGCAACAGGCATTGCATTGCACTGCTGTGCGTGAGATCATATGCTTACCTACATACTATACAAGTGTAACTATAGAGGCAGGTACCTATTACCTGAAAAGCTTCAGAATCCAGAGATGATGGAAACTGCCAAAAAAAGCATTCCTTAATGTAGGATTCATGTGGAGTTGAGCCAAAACACTTCTCAAACAGAACTGTGCATTATGTTTTTTAACTTATAGGAGTAAAATCCAGCAAAATTCAGATTTTCTGTTCAACTCTGGTAAGTCAGATGATACCTTTGGCTGGAGTATTTTAGAATTATCATGCACAGTCAACATTTACTGTCAAGATTAAGACGATCTCTTCCTTTATTTGCATACATTTTAGTCATTCATTAAAGCCACACCCTTTGATCCTTCAATTATGTCTTTTGTAAGATGGAAACACTCCAGATGATTCAGGGAATTTGTAATTGTGTTTTTGTTTTGTTATTGTTTTTGTCTCTGTTTTTGTTTTCTAGAGATGAGTCTACCAATTATACTCATCTGGACAGTTGCCATTTAAAAAAAAAAAAACACCCTTTGAGGAAGCCTGATATGGACACCAGAAGCATTTCTGATAGCTCTGGAAAATTCCTGGTATTCCTGGAAAACATCCTAAACTAATATTACAAATATTATTCTGAAAATACCAATAAATATTTATTTAAATAAACAGTTTTCCTTAAATCTACAACTGTATTTTAGGATTCTGATGCAGTTTTTATGCTGCCTTCTGTTCTGACTTGTAAGAGTCACAAGATGAGGTCACTGGCAAACACACAGACCTACTATGGTGAATAATTCCAACAGCTAGCAACATGCTGAAGATAATACAGGTGTTAAAGATGTTGCTTATGTATCTGGAGCAGTGGTTCTCAGATGTTTTAACACCAGAAACCTTTCATACTCAAGTTTGCTGTGTCTAGATGCAAGAAAATGTTGCAACAGTTTTAACTGAAGAGTCTTTACATTTCATCCTTGTCACCAGATACTAAGAGAACTAAATTTCCAGATCATCAGGTCATGTCAATGAAATTATATGGCTGATCACTTTATTGTATTTTGCTAAATTATAAAGCAATCCTTTGGCAGAAGGAAACTTATGCAGGGGATGATTCAGTGTGATTATCCTATGTTCACTTCAGATAAATGTCATTCTCTTAATACGATCTTATCTACTTCCATGAATGTGAGCAAAGGGAGTGGAGGTAAAATGTATTACTTCGCTTGGATATCAGTGAGCTTCAGGAGTTCTGCCAAGTTATGACACTCGGGAATTCACAGATGACATTCCCACGTCATATCTTCATTAGGCTGGAAACTCTCTCACAGGGTGTAATTTATCATGGCTAAGCAGGATTTTCAACTCTTCTCTTGAAGGAAGTGAAAAAGTGTAGGATTCGGGGATCTGAAGCAGAGGAGACAGAGGTCAACGTAAGGCAGTTGTGGGGTCATAGAATCATAGAATCACCAAGGTTGGAAAAGATCTCCAAGGTCATCCAATCCAACCATCCACTATCCACCTACCACCAATATTTCCCCACTAAATCATGTCCCTTAGTACAATATCTAAGTGTTTCTTGAACACCTCCAGAGATGATGACTCTACCACAGGCCATTCCAGTGTCTGACCACTCTTTTGGAGAAGAAATTTTTCCTAATATCCAACCAGAATCTCTGCTGGTGCAACTTGAGTCCATTCCCTCTCATCCTATCACTAGTTTTATGGGAGAAGCGGCCAACCCCCACCTTACCACAAACACCCTTTAGGGAGCTGAAGAGGGCAATAAGGTTTCCCTGAGCCTCCTCTTCTCCAGACTAAATAATCCCAGATCCCTCGGCCACTTTTCAGGACACTTGTGCTCCAGACCCCTCACAGCTTCATTGGCCTTCTCTGGACATGCTCCAGGGCCTCAGTGTCTTTCTTGTAGTGAGGGGCTCAACACTGAATACAGCACTCAAGGTGCTGCTTCACCAGAACTGAATTTTCCCTCACAAAGAGAAATATTTCAGTGGGGAAAGATTTAGGGACTCTGAGCTTTGTTACCAGGACTATTTCTGGTCTTTGTCCAATAAACAATAAGCATTCCACAGGCAATAAGATTTACACAGATTTATTCCAGTAGCTTTTGTTTCTACCCTGTAAAAACAGGGCTATGCAAAAATCTCAGTTATAGTCCTAATTTAGGGGCTTGGGCAGTTTGCTTCTACATACCTATGTAATAAGTTGTAGAGGTGAAAGAGACCGGGAAGGTGGATATTATAAATTTTCATTCACCCTTTTAATCAGAAGACCAAACAGCACTGGTGATCATGAGCAATGCAGAAAATATGGAGAACAAATAATAACTGGAGAACAAATATGGGAACAAGGACTGAAATGATTGCTACCCCTTGAACAGCATGACAGAAGTGGCTTCCCTGTTTTGGAATCAATAAAAACAGATTGCTTTTTGAGCTATCAGAGAAAATTCTATCATTCCTTGTACTTTGTGTGCTATTAATATTAATTTTTCTTTGGAATGTACTGAAAATGTGGATTAGACAAAGGCTCAATGTGCTCCTAAGTACTTCTGCCACAAAAGCAAGAACTTGTCAGAAAGAAAGACTCAAAAAAATCTGTGCATAAAAGAAGTATTCCACGTCAGCATGGTGAATTTTAGTTTATTCTGCTAAATATGATGTATCTGTCATGGATATCTTGAACCATGGTCTTCGTGATGTTGCACAAAGGATATCTCAGCTGATATCTATGAGAAACTCTGAATTACCTGCAATGAACTTCACATCTCTGCCCCTAAAAGGATGGTAAAGCATGTAACTGATGCATCATATTACCTGTCTGAGGGCTACAGTGAATCACAGGCTCCCTTTTGCCATATAAAATTGCACTCTTTTACTAATTAATTCTGAATTGTCTGCCTTATTCTGAGATTCTCTCTATTCACGAGTGGCAAAAAGAAAATATGCAGGATTTGTGGGAACTGCAGGAAGTTAAAACCACTGAATTGTGGGATTGCAGCTGATTGACTTCTAGAGCTTGCAGATTGTGTGCCCAGATAATTTCAAAGCACATGGCATTAAGGGGTCAGATCAGCCTCATGCCAACATTTTTTTCAGCATCAGGCAAGATTGTCACTTAAGACCTAGCCAAAAGATTTACAATGTAAATGGTTGGTGCATATGGGCACAAGATTGCCTAAAGTCCCCAGCTGCCAGTGTAGACAAAGCCTTAATTAACCAGTGATGCTGGAAATTTGTGCAAGTATGGAAGTTTTCTTTATTCAGTAAGCAGCTCTCCAAGTTGTGCTGAACTGAAATCAACAACCGGCTTAACAAGTAACAGTGGCGCATGGCTTTAGCTCAGTATTTATTAACCAACTATTCAAACAGCAAAAGGTAAGAGTTTATCGCTATATCTCATGAGACATTCGATACACTAAACAAGTGAGAATGAATTTCCTTTGAACGAAAGATTAGATACATATATTTAAAGAGCTAATTCTCTAGGGACAAATCTGATTATGTGGCCAGCCTTTAGAGTCAGAGAAATGAGGTGTCCATGAGAGGCATAAACAATTTAAAGCATTCGATCTGCAGAGAGGTGGACCACTTGACCTCACTGGGCTGAGGAATTCAAGGAGTCCTAGGAGTTTAGACACGCAGTTCTCACTAAATGGTATTAAAAATCTCAGTTTTGTATATTCAGTGTTATGGAAAGCCACCAAAGCAGATAATCCCTCCTTCAGTAGTTTATTTTATCCTTTGAATTCTTTGTTCGCCTTATCGTTTCCTTCCTTAATGTGTGAAATGAAACGAGAAAGCTGCAAAGCATGGGAAAGACAGCTACACTTTATTTCATAATCCTAATTCTGTAAGACAGTGCAAAAGGCAGGATTTTCTTTTTCAAGTATTCTCTAATAGATGGGAGCTTCTTGTCAATCTTCTGTGTATAGGGGAAAGAGATGCAGTGTGTGCTTGTAAGCAAGGTGACGGGGGTTGATGTTACGGAAGGAGAATTGAGGCAGGATTAAATATATGTATATAAAGCTGTTTTGACTGCTAAGAGTTGTCCTAATCCAGCTGCTGCTCCAGAAGATTGTGGATCTTCTTCAGATCTCCCTTCTTTGACAATACTATGGGTGCCTTGGATGCCTGATGGCCTCTCAAATGGCATCTCAGAAGTCTCTAGATGCTTATCTATGGACTAGTAACTGTGTCCACAGGGCTGATGTCTTCACCTGAGAGTTCTGACTGCAGCTAAAGCTGAAGGTTACAACGAACAATACATACCCATT
>PPHD01011302.1:0-18923 GCA_002909625.1 Bambusicola thoracicus | reverse complement strand
AAATGTATTTACTTACGCATTAGAAGAAAATTAGGAATTTGAATGTATTGGTAGTGTGGGAATCCTCAGACTGCTGTCACCATAGCTTTTTCCAGAGAAGGGAAGGAGATGAAATAAACAGCTATGAATTGGCTGGGCTAATGTGTGTGTTTACTTGAATGTGAGAGTGCGTGGGAGTGCTACGGTGCAACATTTTTGTAGTCACAGTGCTGCTGAACTTCTGCTTTGTTTTTATGATAATTCTCCATGATTGCCTTGCTAGTAAGTATCTCGTAATTTTGTTGCTTTTAGTATGCTGTCTTGCATAATCTGCCCCCAGTGTAGGATCATAAATTTCTCTTTGAGTATTTTTAGCATTATTCTCCTCTGACACAGAAGAAGTGAAGGCACCACCTTTTAAAGTCCAAAGGGTCAATGTAGTAATTGCTTCATTTCTCAAACCTAACATCCATAATTTCAACTCTGAACATTGAATCATTCACTATCTTATAAAATTCTCTTTCCAAATGAAGCCAAGGTTGGTGGAGGCACTTGGAATCAAATTAAGTTTGGACGCTAAGTAGTTTGTTTCCAGAAAACAAGAATCCTAGCGTAGCCCATGTGAAAAGTGGTATTTTTACAGCCTCCTGTTGGCAATCAGTAGTGGAGGCTATAGCAGAAGGCTCTGGAACAATCTGAATTTTGCTCACCTGAAAAAGTATCCTTTTAGTCTGCATTCCAGTATCTGTAACAAGTGGCCCCATTTATAGATTCCTGATGCAGTCCTGGGCAGATACCTTTGTTGTTCTTGTGCAACAGGAGGAAGTAGGTATGTGCAGAGGAAAGGGATTGCTCAGCAAAATCTGTTTTCTTTGGAAACTTAACCCATAATTCTTTTTTTTTTAATACACCTTTTAGGGAATGTAATTAAAAACTATATAGGTAACATATTTCCAGATGCAGTATTTATAAAGCTATTTCATTTATTTACTTTGTCTGTGATGTATTGAAATGATAACCAAATCATGCAGTTACTCTCTCGTTTCACTACCGAGATTGGTCTGGCATGACATCCCCATCCCAACCAGAAAGAGCTGGTTGTGTTCATGTGCAATTGATATTCTCCAAAATACTTACAGTAGAAAAGAGGAGAAGGGCTTAAGGAGGGAGAAAAGCAACAGAGTTGCAATTCTTTCACCTGTATTGAGGTCCTGAGTTCTATCCAGGTGGATGTTTGTTTAATGTGATATTATTGCTTCAAAGTTTCACCTGAACATCTTTTAATTGAAAATAAATATGGAAGTTAACAAGAAAAATCATTTCAATAAGTGGTCTGAAAGAACAAAGTTGTATTTTGTTTTTTTTCTTTCCATTCTGTTATTAAATAAAATTAAGTTGGCTGTTGAAGGTGTAATTGAATGCAATGTTATTGTAACTGAGAACTGTGCACTTCTGTGGCATGACTGAAAATTACCCTTCCTTTCCTTTCAGCTGAACACTATCTCAGTAGCAGTAATTACATGGACTGCATTTCCTCGCTGACTGGAAGCAATGGCTGTAACCTGAACAGCCTCTTCAAGGGATCTGATCTGCCTGAGCTGTTCAGCAAACTTGGTTTGGGCAAATATACAGACGTATTTCAACAGCAAGAGGTCAGTATTCTTTTGCAGGGCATCTTTGTGTTGATAGTGTGCTTTACAACAGTAGTTGTTCTGTTTCTTGACCATGAATTTCCAGTCAGCTTAACATGGGTACTATTTCATCATGTACCTTTTGATTTATACAAAAAATTCAACTGATATCTTTTTCTTCATTTCAAGGAAGTTTTAAACCTTGGCTCTGATTGTAAACTAGGATAGGATGATACCCAGAATTTAATAGTTGTCAGTCAACGTCCTGTATAGGTTATGGAAATCTAGTCCACATTCAGCAGCAACATCTTGTCTCAGCTACAGCCAGGGTGCACAAACATTCATTTGTTGCTTCATCCTGTGTGACAGTTGAATGGACTTCCTCCATTCCCAGACAGGAGATTGGGCCAGTCACATTTGGGACCTTCTCTCTTCTACGTCTGCACCCACTAAGTCAATATCTCGCTTTAGGTCAGATGCTAATATTTCATGGCCGCAGAATGCTATATAGGTAGGGTCAATTTGGTTATCTGTTGGTCGTTTAATCTGGTGACAGATAATCTGTGTCACAAAAGTACAGTGAGCCCAACTGAAAGACTTGCTGGCTTACACACAGAGCACCTGATCTCTTCCTGAAAGCAGTCATCCTGTGTGGGAAGCTGTGTGTGTCATACCACACCGCTGGCATTGGATGTAGCAGGGAGCAAAGCACAGGTATGTGAGTTGTGGCAGTGCTGCTGACCCATGGTAGAGGGAAGGTGGATTAAGTGTTCTTCATAAGTTCTGGACCCATATGTCTGCTTTGCATCTTTATCAACAGTGATCAAATCTGCACCAGTTGCTGGTCTCAAGTTCGCATCTGCATGTTTTGTCATAACAGACCATGCCAAGTGGATACTTGCACAGATTGCCTTGTTAGTAGAACTGTACTTGTGTTCAGAAGAACAAACAGAGAGGACCTCCCATTTACTTGAGCTTCTCAAGTAGCGTACCAGTGTTCAGGTTTGCTTCTGTGGGAGGAAAACTGCTTTGCGCATACCAGGGTGCATTTGAGTGTGCATAGCAGGATTCCAAGCGTAGATGTGAGGCAAATTTGTACCTTCTCCTGTACTCTAGGTTACTTATGTGTATGCACTTGTAGCCAGGATGATTCTACACAAATACGTTGCTGTTTCAGCCCAAGGCTGTTGCATTTCCTGCCAGTGCTTCTCATATCTAATCATACTTTTTGCTGTGGAGGAATTTTATTTGTGCAACCAGTCTGTGGCAGGCTCAATATTCAGTCTGAGTGAATACAAATCTAGCTGTGCCTCAGTTAATTCTGTGTACAGTTTGGCAGATTTATCTTCCTTGTATTCCTCTGCATGTTTAATAATGCCCACATTAGCCGGTCATTAATCCTTTCCTATTATTGTGAAGCTACTCTCAGTGCCTGAAAAAGAAGTGGCTGTGTTGCTTTCTAACACCAAAATGACTTTTGCCTGATGGGATTTTTATTTTTTTAATCTCGAGAGTTGCTGATTAAGTGTGATGAGCCAAGCAATTGCTAGAGCAATTTCTAACTAAACAGTTTTCCACAATATTTCCACGAAGTTGTATGAGGAGCAACAAACCACAAATGTCCACGGTCGCACACTTTCTATGTTGTGAAATGCTCAATGCTTTAATTAACAAAATTACATCACTAGTAGTTGGGCAATCTTCCTCTAACTTAGTCAAGTCTGAAACACCTGCTTTATCAGCAGGCATATCTACCCAGCTGCTTCCTATTATGCTGCAGAAATTCTGCTAAATACTCTATTTCAGTAATGAAAGTTGAATGTAATTACTGAATCTTCTGCGCTTTTCTGAAACTGCTTTCTGTTAAAGATAGCCAGGTGAGAAACTTTGAAGAAGTTATGTGGAACACAGCAGTTGCTGTCACATGTGGAGAATAGATTGCTAAAAGAACTGTCAAGTGCAGTAGGGGGGGAAAAAAAGTAAAGCTATTCTGAACCAGACTTATAACTTGGTAGTTTTGGAGAAAGACTTGCTTTGCCTAATTTTCATATTTCTTTTTACTCTAGATTGATCTGCAAACATTCCTTACTCTAACTGATCAAGATTTGAAAGAATTAGGCATTACCACTTTCGGTGCCAGACGAAAAATGCTGCTTGCAATCTCAGGTAAAGAAACAACTTCACACAGGTTTTCATTTGTTGATTTTTAGTACTTTGTTTCCTTCTCATTTAAGTCATGTGTTTACAGTAGTCAAAGGATCTTGGTAAGATTGAAAAGTAAGAATCTAGTCCACAGAGGTCATAGTGACTCAACACTAATCAGAAGGTACTTGAAACCAGACTTAATCCAGCTTTCACACTCCTAGCTGGAAGAAGTGCATTGGTGCATTTTTGTTTAGGTTTTTGTTCAAAGTCGATTGTTTCTCCAAAATGCATAGTTCTGAATGAAACACCTTACTTGAAATTTTTCCAACTCGCTTCCATTATGAGGTGGTTTTGTACCCTGTGTGCAGAAAGAAGACAAAATACTGTTTCTTAGAATGCATTTTAGTTAGCGTGTGATGCCTAGCTTGGTATTTTTTTCCAATTGCAATAAATAACGTGCTGATACATGGAATTCTGTTAAATGGGAATTCTGTTTTCACTGTCTTGGCAGCAGCAAATCTATACTGGGAAACTTTTCAGGTTGTCAATTTTTTCCTCCCAGCTGCATCTTTTCTAATACTGCTCTTAATGAACGTGCTTCATGCAATGGGGTAAAGAAGGTGAAAATGCAATGTATTTATTCAGCTGCAGCCTCAAAAATCTGTGTAATCCTTCAGAGTTTTGTATCTATTTCAAAGTTTGCTCACAAGAACAGAAAGGTGAGGAAAGGAAAAACGCTTTGAGCATTTACTAATACAAACTTAGGGTGCCTACCTGAATTGGGGCAAACGCTTGTTATTTTAATATGCATTTTATTGGAAAAATCGTTTCAATGTTATGTATAAAATAAGGAACTGGGTATCAAAGTGATTGAGAGGCTAATAAGCTTTTCTGTCATTATTTCACATAGCATGATTATGCTATAATTATACATTGATGTACGTGTTTCTTCAGAAGACAGCAGTCTGGTAGCAGGAGCTTTTCAAATTGTTTTGACTATGGCAATTTGATCAAAATCAGCATTGCTAAGTAGTATTAATTCCACCTGTGCAACCTAAGATTTGAAACAAAGAGATGCTTGCTTCACAAACAGCTTCTACATAATCATAACCTGGTTGTTATACCATCCTGAAGATCTACTAAACTGACATTTTGAGTTGATACCAAGAAGTCTTGGTGTGGTTTCAGGCCAAAATAGTGTATTTCTGATGAGAGTTGCTTTTCTTAACTTTACAGAACTGAATAAAAACCGAAGAAAACTCTTTGATCCATCAAACATACGTGCCTCATTTCTGGAAGGTGGAGCAAGTGGAAGACTGCCACGTCAGTATCATTCGGACATTGCTAGTGTCAGCGGTCGTTGGTAGCAGTAAGTTGTGGCTCAAAAAAGTCAACTGTAAAGGACGGACATGGCAATCCTGTGGACAGCCTTCACTGCACACCACCCTCTGCACTTTGGGAGTCTGGGTATCAAGGACCAAAGCGTTTTGTCTGCACAATACTGTGCCAAAAATAAGAGAAAACACTTTCTGTCTGTTGTCTTTCAAAACACCAAATGTGGGTTATGTTTTACTCAAGTAGATTGGACAGATTTTGCAATAATAATAATATAGGGTTCTTTGTTTAGTGTTTTATTACCTATAACTATAATGTATGCACTGAATTTTTACTTTGTTGAATGAAGGAAGAATGAAGGGCTGGGATGCCAGAGAGCATAGATTTTGCTTTTTATCAAGATGGATTTTTCTGGTACTGCTTAAAATAATTATTGAGGTCTTTCTGCACTTTACATGTTCTGATTTCTTGTCCTGTGGAAACTTATTCCTCTCATTTCCATATCGATTTTTATATTGGCACTAATCAAAATATTTTTCAGATGTTCCTGCATTAAGTCACATCTCACTATAATGGTACTATAGGAGCTGGTTCTTAGGCATATTTCCTTACTCTCTGTCTCCCAGTAGCTACCTGAAGAAATTGTTCTGAAATCAAGCCATGTGCTACCGAACCAGTCCTATTATGCTATGGTGAAGCAGTGTAGTGCTGCTTGCAATGAAACTCACTGTCACAGATGCAATGAAAGACCAAAATGGACCTTGCAATATTAACCCTTTGCAGTCATCATATTTAACTGCTGCCTGTTATGCTAAAACTGTTTTTAATGGTTGTCTCAAAGCAAAGGGCTATTTTTAGTATCCTGCCACTAAAGGACATTTATTTATATCAGACTTTTATTTTTAGATCCTATACACCTACAATATGTAACAGATTGTACTGATCTACTGCAGACTTATGGTAGAAAATGAAAGGCGTTCATCAAACTAGAGCTCCAGGCTGTCAGTTTGATTAAACAGAACTAATCTAATTTGACAAGACAGCAGTGTTGCCATTTAATAAATGACGAATATTACTTATGTGAATATGCATGCAGCAATTAAGTGACCAACTTGAAATGGATGTAATAGCATGTTTTGTTCACTTTAGATTTGTAATGGTCAGCTGCAGAAGTGTTTAAAAATCTGGAGATGAACTATTTCTGAAACAAGTTATGTTCAACAGAGTTCATGTTATAAGTGGCTAGAGCTAACTATTGCATTCTTATACTGTGAAAGTCCAAATAATTTGGCAATATTATTTCTGTCTTTACAAGTGTCTTGTTATGCATTTATGAAGGGTTCTCGTACGATGAAGGACTTCCTAAAGTGCCTCTTTCTGCAATGCAATATGACATTTCCAAGCATTGTTTTTTGAAAAGCATTCCCATGAGAAATATTGTGAATTACCTCTACTGTAATGTATTATTTATGTTTGGTGTACAAGCCTTTTGAGAATGGACATAAACCACTGTCAAGTGCTCTTAAACAGAAGGCATTAGAGTAACATTTACAGTAGTTGGTTTTTATGCAAAAATGGGTGAGAAATAGTTTTGACACTTTCCAAGGTTAATTCTTTCAAGGTGAGAAAACAGCCATGTATAGGTAAATTTGCACACACAAAGGGAATTTAAAGAAATTATTACTTGAGGGCATAGATGATCAAGCAATAATAGAAATTGATGGTTAGCAAAAAATAACTGCTCAGTACTTAGTTCAGCCATATCTACTTAATGGTGTATAGCTGGGTGACTTCCACTGTAGATCAAATAGCAGTAGCTTACTCGGGGTTGAAAATTGTTTTTCAGATTGAAATGGATAGGACTGCATTCTATATGCACACAGCTGTTCACATCAAAATTCTTGTGCTCAAACGTTGTAGGTAAATATCCACTTATCTGGGAGGTATTTGTGTATGTGTTGCACAGGCAAGAGCAACTTCATGCAAACCCTTGTGGAAGCCACAACTGCTAACTCAAGAAGTATTTACGCTTGTGCTTGCTTATAAGCATGTAGGTAGCTCCACTGACATGGACTGACTTACGTGCTTACCAATGAGCTTTCATTTAAATAGTTTCATTTTTAAGACTAGCGTTGGAAAATCAAGTTGTTTTCAGTTATGTTTGTTTTCTAAAATATTTTAATGACATATTCAGCAACACTTTGTACAGAATTTTCTGCAACCCCTTCTTGCTTACTTTGTCTAAAATTAAAAGTATCAAAAATACCTTTACACTCTTAAATTTTAATCTTTCATAAGTACATGCTATGTATCTAGACAGTCTATATATTTGGAAACTGAACTTATTACAGTATTAAGTTGATGTGGTCTTTTCCTGAGCAGTGCTTATATCATCTACACCAAAGTGAAGAATTTCCCATTAACAACATTACTTTCAATAGGGCTTCACACACAAAAAAAAGAACACACTGGAAAAAGAAAATTTCTCACTTATTTTAATTCCACAAAGGGAATATGACAGTACAGCATACCGTATTGTTAGTGTTATATTATGCACAAATATGACTTGCTACATAAAAATGTTAGTTTTAAATCTGTGCCTTAATAGTGACCAGTTATCTGTAAATATAGAGCAGATACAGATTGTATTTTTGTGGGTTGTGTCCTTTTAGTGATTTTTAAAAAATAAAAATAAACAAAAGATGAAATTAAAACATTAAAAATGGGAATTTTCAAAACTAATCAATGTTGCATAAAATAAATTTATATAACTGCCTTGTATTCTGATTGGTTGATGAAGTATTTTTTCATTTAGACCCAGTTCAGGGATGCTTGCTTGTTAATAAAATATCAAAAGCAGTATTTCATATAATTTCAACGTTTCTTTCACACACTAGTACTCCGCTTGACTGTTCTTTCTGTATTGCATGCAATACAGTTAGCTTTTAAATGAGAATACCTTTCTGGCTGTACCTTGTTTAAAAAACATGCAAAAGGAATTGGGTTATTTCAGGTTCAGTTCAGAGCAGGTGGTAATGATTCAGTGTATGCAGGTTTCATTCTTCCTTTCGGTTGTCCCATTTTTAAGTTTTACTCAAATTACAGTTTTCTTGGATCACTGACCTTTTAAAAATCTGTTATCTTGCACTATCTGAATAGTAATTATTCAGGGAGATGATGGGGGAACAGGAGGAGATCAACTGTTTAGCAGGCATTGGCATAAACTAAGTGAAAACTGCATAGGCAGGTGGACCCGCAAATAGCGGTGCACCTTTGATGCCTGAGCAATAATTAACTACAGGGATCTGAAGTGAGTTTCCTTTGCAGACTGTATACTTGGAAATATTGCTTGTAATGGGATGACTATGGCTTCATTTAGTAGAGTGGTTAAGATGATATGGGAAAGAGGAGGAGTAGAGATGGGGCATGAGTGCTCGGCAGCCACTTTCCTTGCAGTGCAAGCAGTGTTTCTGGTAGCTATCAGGGAATGAACAATATTGCTCCTTGAGCAAAGAGGCTTTGCTGTAGAGATGCTCATTGCCTCTCTCTCCAACTATTCAGATAAGTGCATAGCTGGTGGTCTTCTGCCTGAAGAGGATGTCTTACTCAGAAATCTTGGCAATACGCAAGAGAAAAGAGGTGGATTCTCCAGGCTGTATACAGTTTCTTAAAGCAGTCCAAAAAATGCTCTGGAATTCTTGGAATTGCATGTATATATATTTACAGTGTATTGTCATTATTCTCCTACTTTCTGATGTATCTTGGGCTATAATTATTAGATGTCTTCTGTACATTTAATTTTACACTGTATTAAATTGGAGTAGGCTTGAATTACGCTGGGAAATTAATATACTTGATTATGAAGTTGCAGAGCCTCATACATGAGTTGAAGCGTCACCTAGTGTCAGGTTGCTCTGCTCCTCTGTGGATTAAGATCTGGGTAATGTTTTCTCTACTGAGAGATGCAGAACGATTCCAGATGTTTGACCAAAACATGAGAAGAGATGAATACAATGTGATGGAAATTACTTAGTTTGTGCCAAAACTGTGTTGCAACTTCATGGAAACGTAACAGATGGGAAAAGCAAAACATAATACACACACACAAAAAACCAATTATATAATGAAGTAAAAATTTGTCATTTCTAACAATGGGTGATGAATATTTTAAGGAACGTTACCACTATTATAAAAGGATATAAGGATATATAAGGACTGTTACCACTATTATAAAAACACAAGGACTGCCGAGTGATATGGATGTTGCTATTGTATTTTGCTATGACAAGAAAATCAGTTCTTCATGTAACAAGGTCAGAAGATTGGAAGAGGCCTGACATGGACATCATACTAAGTTAAGGCTCCTAAAAACAAAAATGTCCAAGGGAAATATAGTCTTGAGCTGTACACAGAAAATATAGGAAAGTAGTAGAAAAGATTTAAGTTATTTTAGACAAATGATAGAAGAAACCTTCAGTGTTAACCAGCATGAAATACAGTAAAACTTGCTGTACATGGTGCACTCACACTATGGGAAAAGATGGAATCTGAGAATGAATCCATTTCAAAGTAAATGACATTCAAAGTAAATGACATTCAAAGTTCAGATTCAGCAAAATAGCCACAATCTTTTTATCTAGCAGGACTCTTTTTTCTTCCACTGTTCACTATTTAAAATATGGATTTGTCTGATTCTGGAAAATGCTTATGTAGTCCAGCATCTAGAAGTCAGTGCAAACCAAGATAACACTGTAAGTGATCCTAAATTGTTGACAAATTTGAATCTTGATTGGAAACTGGATGGGAGACAATTAGCTAACTATTCTGTGGGCCTATAAATATTTATATACAACTATATTAAAAAATCTTAGTCCCAGCAGTGTTTTTTCTTTTACCAAATGATGACAATAATCAGGAGGCTGGAATCCTGAAGGCATCTATTGTGCACCAAGGCTCCTCTTGAGCATTCCTCTAGCACCAGCTTATCTTCCATCTTCACTGAAAGCAGTTGCAGATGCTCCATTGTTGAACCAGTGCTTTCTTTCCATCATACTTGGACTCCAGATCTGGCTTTTAAATTTTATATGCAGTTTCATGAGCTTTTTGCTTGCCCAAGCAGTGATTAACATAGAGGCTATCCAGAACCTCTAGTGTGGATGAGAAGGTTTGTGTGTTGTTTTTTTTTTTTTTTTTTTTTTTGGAAGGGATTTAAAAGTCATGACTAGACTGGAAATAACACTCCTTGCACTGCTGCCTTTCTTGGCTGCTGCTGTTGTCTGCTCACCTCTCCTAGATCTCAGCTCTCCCACACTTGGCCCTAGTTTCTACTCTCTTCTGGTGAGCAGTCAATTTTCAGAGGACTACTCTTGGGACGTTCTGAGGAACCTCAAATTTTCAGGCAGATGTATTTCCTTTGCTTGTTGTATGGACTTCAGCAGTCTACAAACTATAGCAGTGAATGTACAGATGCTGTTGGTCATCATTAGGCAAGGTAAAACAAAAGTTAAGCACGCTGTAAGGGATAAAATCATACATTGTGATTACAAGGCCAGTAGAGATGAGGGCATTGCTTCCTCAGCTGGGTGCTTGTGAATGAAGAATAAGTAAAGGAAACATTTGTTTACTTGTCTGGTTCTTTTTTACATACCTGAATAAAGAGGAGCATCTGTTCTGTTGCATGGTATTCTTAGTACAGTTTTAAAAAGATTAGGCAAAGTGACTCCTGTAACCAATAATAGATACATAATTTATCATAGACTCTTCAATGTCTATCCTCCTCCCTGACATTAATTATTGGAGTACAACAGCACCTTTCTTCCTTGCTTCCCTTCTGTCTGTAATATCACTGCTCTGACCAATGTGTCCCAGTTCTTCAGTTGCATACTAATATACATAGGTATTCCTTTCTGAAGCTGCTGCAGAGACAAAGTAAGGAGACCCCACAACTAGGATTGCATATGATCTAGTTCCTAGTGCCAGTGCCTCCTTGTTGTGTTGGTCTGCTGAAAACTGTGAACCACGACCTTTCCCAGCTCTCCTCTCTGCTTCATATTTTGTGATGAATTTCTAAGCTTCGGGACATTTTACATCTGCTTCTGTTTGTCAAATTGTTTTCAAGTTGCTTTGTTTTTGTTTGGGCTTTTTTTGTTTTGTTTGTTTGTTTGTTTGTTTGAGGCTGTGCTAGGACTCCAGTACTGGAGAGGACCTATATCCTGGGTTTGAGTGTAACTTTATGTATGTATGCTGTATACATCAAAACTCAGTCTGCTGTGACAGTGAATTACAGGCTGGGTTCCTTCCACCTCCCTTCCCACACCTGGTAACAGTTCGGTGCTTCATCTTTAAGCACTTTTTATCTAATTGTGATTTTCCAAGCTCACAGAATCTGCCACAAAGCGCGTGAACTGCTTTATGGCTCCTGAAGGAAAATCAATTTCCCGTAACTCTTCTGGTGCGTTTTCATGCCCCTCAACATGGGAGGTGTGTGGAAAGATCAAAAAGATGTTGAAAGCTCTTATGCTTGACCTCTAACTTTTCACCAGGTCAGCTTTTCCCTTTGCTGGAAGCTAGCGAGTGTCATCTTGTGTCTAAGCACAGAAACAAACAACACAACAGCGCTGCTTTCTTTCCTCCATGCATGCTGCAATCTTGCTTAAAGCCAATACTACATAGTAAGAATCATTCTCAAACACTTTTTTTACTACTCTTTGCTGCCCTGTGGGCCATTGCCCTCTCTGTAATCAGATTCTGCTGAGGGGCTCAGCTGTGCCCTGTGGGGGGCAGTTGGAGCCTTCTGGGAACCTTCCAGAGACTCTGGTCTCTTCTCACAGAGCCCCCTCAGCCCTATGGCTGGTTACTGGGCATCCTGCAGGGGCCCTAAACCCTTCCTTGGCCCTGCTGCCTCCTGCTTCTTGCACGGTGTGTTTGGGAGCAACTCTAGCACAGCTGGAAGGCACCCTGAGGGGATGCCCAGCACCTACTGCACCGTTGCTTTGCAGTCTTCAACCAAGCAGAGATGGTGCCTGCTGCCACCCCTCCCCTCAGGCCCTGCAGCCCGTGGAGATGAGGCCGTGCTTGGTAAGGTACAAAGGCAAGGATCTGGCAGCTGCAGGGAACCATGTGGAAGTAAGGGTTCTGTGCTGATGAGATTCTTTTGGAGGGACTGCTAAGGAACCAGCCCCAGGTGGAGCCCATTGTGAGTAATAACTGCCCCAGGGCCCACCCTTCTCTAGGCATTGTGATGCGGGGCTGTGGGCTGTGTGAGGCAGCAGTGTGGGCCTGCCTTGGGGAGCAGAGGCAGCAGTGGTGTAAGCAGCAGAGGTAAGTCCTTTCTTACAAACAATTTGTAAAGCTGGCTTTTAACTTATTTTAAAGTGCTGCGTTGTAAACAGAGCTATGTCATGTTGTGTGTGGAGCCTCACTGAGGCCTAGTGTGGGTGCAAGCAGTTCCCTGAAGTCACAGGGCAGCAGCCACCGTGCGTGACACTGTGTTGTTTGATGCTGCCTTCAGCGCCAGAAGCTGTGTGGTGCATTGAGGCTTTGGCTTTGGGAGGGAAAAGTCTTATTTGCACAGGTTAAGAGTCATCCAAACAAAAGAGAGGCTTGTTGTCAGAAGTAGCTTTGGAGTAGGCATTTGCATATATTTAGATATTGAATATCTGTACAACTTGATCCATCATAATTTCTTAGTCTGTGCCTGTTTGTTATGTCTGCTTGAATACAAGAGTAATTGAAAGCAGTTGTGGTTCAAGTGAACAATATCTTTAAGCATCTGATAAATGAAAAGCAATTCCTTTAGTCTGATACTTCTTGTGGACCATAGGAGTAAGGGCAAGAGCAGATGGCAGAAATTTCCAGTACTCAGCAGCATAACGCGTAAGCAGAGCTCTCCCAGCGCCCTGCTGTGGCAGCAGATGGAGAGCCGGCAGGCGATGCTGGGCAGGGCAGGGCTGAGGGAGAGCAGCAAATGCTGAGAAGGGGATGCGCAAGGCACTGCAGAAATGTAGCGAGCTCCTAGTGATGCTGTGAGGTTTGCCTTGCTTCTGGCCTTCTCTGACTTTTTTTTTTTTTTTTTTCCTGAAGCAACATATCAGAGGATTTCCATCAACCCAACCTGCATGTATACAAGGGTTTTTCAGTGTTCCATAAGCCTCTATTTAACATCCAGAGGCTCCAGCACATTTCTGTGCTCTGTTGTTTCTGGGACAAGTCACACTAAAATATCTGAGCACGTCATTTAGATAATTGCTGTCACCTTTACTTTCTTGTGTTAAAATAATGCCTAAACTGTGCTGGAAAAAGATCCCTCTTTTCTTCTGCTACAACTTTAAGAGAGGAAAAAAAAAAAAAAGGTAGAAAAGAAGCTTCCAGGTTAGCCTGTATTTCACCTCATGCACCACCTGTGCCCTATTGTTTCCTTGCAATTTATTCACTTAAGCAGTCCAAAATAATGAAACATTACTATCTCCTCATAACTTCCCAAGCAATCTCTGTAGATCTAAGACTTGGGACTGTGATGGCAGCAGTTGTGTCGGTGTGGAAACGTCAGCTTCTTGGCCTTGTGGCAAGCAGCTATTTGCTAGTGAGGGCTTTGCCATGATATCCCTAACAACTGAGGAGCACAAATTAACATATTTCCAAATGACTCAGTTTTGAATGTTGAGGGTTTTAGTGGTCGTGGGTTTTTTTTTATTTGTTTTTTAAGAGTTGGTGGTGGATTGCATTGCTGAATAATAAGTATGTTTAAACTGAAACAATATTTTCTTCTTTGCTTCTCAAGTTTTACTGTCTGTTGTGGAAATAAGTGTCCTGGCGGGTAGCTGTGGGGCTGAATCTCCTATTGTTGTTGTGTGCTGGGACTTCACAGATGATGTGTTTGGTGCACTGAGAAACAGTGTGCACTCACTGTGCTGTGAGAGCTGCGTGTGGGAGGGTAAGGAGCTTCTGGTGCTGAAGAAACACCAGGGGCAGCTGCAGCTCAGGTTTAGGTTGTGAGCAGTACAGGAAGCTTCCATAGAATGCCATTGACCAGTCATTTAAGTGAACAATTTTTAATCCTTTGTGCTTAAAGCTGTAGTAGACCAAAGTTTGCACTGGGGGAGTTGCTAGCACAATGTGCTTACATGTTGCTGAAGTTTTGTCTGAAGACAGTGACATGTGAATTGTGGTTTAAAACCTGCCCCTGAGCTCTGAAGTTGAGGAGGCACCATCAGGCCTCACCAGCAGCTGTGTAGCAGCCACGTTCCATAGGGGCCCAGGAGCCAGTGGGGAACAGCATTGTTCTGGCTGAAATGGTGGGCTTGGTTAGATCAGCACAGCTATGCAGAGTGGAGGATTTAAAACAGGCTTTTACAGAGTTAAATAAAAACATTGTATGTTTAGAGGTTTTACAGCTGAGCAAAGTCTGAGAAAGTGATCTATTGCTTATTAAAATTTCTTCCAGTCTCGGAGTTCCATAGTCAATGACACTGAAGTACTTTGTCTGTTACTCTCTTACTTCTTAACTGACATAAAAAAAAGTTGAATGCTTTGGTAGTTTAGACACTTCAGTGCGCAATAACTGCCTATTTTATATGGTCTGTGGAATTGCAGTAACTTCTATTTGAATGTTTTTCTTTGATTGTATGGTTCCTGTGCTTTTAGGAAAGAAGGTGAAAGACTTGAGCTGAGGTTAGGGAGCCCGTGATTGATTTATTTCTATCATTGTCGTACTGTATTCTAAATAGCCTTGGGAAAGTTGTTTCTTGAGAAGCCATAGTGAGTTGGCAGGAATGATGTTCTTGTGAGTATAGTTATTGTTTTCAGTGGTTAACGCTGAATCGAATACAAGACTGGAAATAAGAGATTTAGTGGATCTCCTGTTGTTTGCTCTAAAGCTTAAGGTAGATTAAGTGTTTTGGTTAAAGTTCATTGCAGGAGTTAATATAAGCACATGTGTTTTTATCTTGAACCACAGAAGCGTACTTTTTTCATGTACGTGCGACAGTGTGATTTTAATGCACTTTTTTACAATAAACTACTTATTAAAAATTGGAAGATGAGCTGATGGCTCACCTGTAGAGGCAGTAAAGTTGTAGAGACAAAGATCTTCCCCGTGTTACATGAGAACCATTTATTGTGCTCCAAGCAATGGACGAAGGAGTGCAACTCTTACAAGCACTTTGTTTGCATGCCACGTACACTAAAACAAATAAAGAAGGCTGTTCTGTGAAGCACTGTTTGCAGGGAGCAGATGGTGTACCTGTACAATGGAGCCAGGCAAGGTCTGCCTGCCCGGTGCTGCTCAGCTGAGATCTGTGAGTAGAACTTGAGCTCTAGCAGATTACTCACTGACTTCCAGATCACTGGTTCAGCTTTTATTTTATAGTTACATTGAGAACATGGAGAAAAGGTCCGCAGTTTAATTCTGCAACTGTCTTTTTTCAAAGCCCTGCCATTCCTGGTGTGCATCCCTCCCTCCTGCTCTGCAGGCAGGGGCAGCTCTCTATGGTGATATGGCTGCTTCAGCCAAATGCTTAGCTGCTTGCATATTGAAGTGCTGGGCTACACTAATACTGCATGAGTAACACGGGTGAATGTGGTACATGCGAGAAGCCACGTGATCCCTGTTGTTGTGCTGTCCACGCTTTTAAGAGAGGAGTGAAAAAAGCTGTGGTGCTCATGCCGGGCTTGCTGCTTGCAGAGCCATGTTGCGATAGACGTCCTGTGAGTGATGCTTTTATGGTACAGTGCTGGGAAATCATTTCTTATAAGAAAAACGTTGTTGTTGTTATTCAACTCTACAAGTTTCCTCTCGAGTTCTCCATGAAATCTCCAGAGCTTCTCCTTCCCAGCCAAAGCTGCCTTGATCTGCAGCTGACCCCTGTGGGATGAAGTCATCAAGAGAAAATTCTTGTTTTCTGCTATCTGTTTTACAGCATGGTCTTGTTGCCTTATTAACTTTACCAGAGCAGGCATGTGTTTTAAGTCTGTCTTGCGTTGCGTTAGGAAATCCTCCCACACCACAGACCTTTCTAAACATTTTTTGTTGACTTACGGGAAGGCGATGGCTCTGTGTGCGGCCTTCCTGCAGGCGTTTGTGCAGCCGGCACTGGGGGATGGGGACAGCACAGTCCTCTTCCTGATTGCGGAGTCAAACGCACAACAACCACAAAATAAAAATGCTGTTGCGTGAAAGGAGCCTTTCTGTGTTAAAAAGCAAAGATGTTAAAGGGTTTGAAGAAGGCAAGAGTGAAGGCAGGGCTGCTGAGGGCCCTGTGTGCAGGCAGTGACTTCCCCGCATTCCAGCCCCCTGCATCAGAACCGGAGCGAAGGACTGGGGCAGCGTCTGGCATTTCTCTGAGGAACGCACTGATTCCTCTGCACTGAGAGCACTTTACCATCACACGCTGGCTCCCGTCGCTGCTGCTGCTAGCGGCCCTCCCACGCATGCTGAGTCGGAGCAGTGTGAGCCTGGATGCTGGGCTGCCAATCAACTGCAGGGAAATGAACCTTCTGGAGACAGCTCTCTGTGGCAAGGTGCTTGCTGCTTAATAAAATGCAGCACGCTGTCACATATTGCATACTTACACGGCCCTGCTGGCCGCCCGCTCTGCTGGCTTGTGTTTTTGGATGGGTTGTAGCATTTCTTGGTGTTGAATTCCTCTCTTCTATTGCTATTGTGGTGGGGAGGATGGGTGCGAGCACAGCACTGGGGAAGGCAGCTGAGGCCAGGCCCTGACTGCCCCTGCTGTCCGTGGGCTCTAGCTCACTGGGTGCTGCCAGGAGGAATGCCTGCAGCATGGCAGTTGTGTTTTCAACAGGAGATGGGTGGCTGTGGGGAGAGAGGAGTGCAAAGGGAGGGAAAAGACCTTCTGTTAAGGGGTGTGTGAGTTCCTTTGGTGATTACTGTGCTAATGAGAGGAGCTCTGCATGCAGATCCAGGACCTCCATCTGTCTGCCCCTCACAGCATTCAGGACTCTGGCACGTGCAAGCTTTCCCATCCCTAACAAAAGCATGCATGTCCCAGCCAGTGTTCTGTGCCTGTGGGATGTGTTGTTGCCTGACATTCTACCCTGTGCTCTGGCCCAGCTCACAGTTTGCTCTGGAAAGGCTCAGCATGCCTTAGCCCGTGAGACAACAAGTGTGCACCACTGCTGTCAGTCTTCTATTCTGCTTTGGTCACTCTAATCATGTATCACATACCATACTTATATTTAGAGAATGAACCAATGCCTAATCCTGTGATGAAATATCTAGAAGAAACTGCAGACCATATACCCTATGCAGGATTTTTCACATCAACTTTGCTGAAATAGAGATCTTTTCGCCTTTTTCTAAGTATTATAAGTAATATATTTTCCAAGTTGGTAGTATTTTAAAAACCTAGCAGTAGTTTTGCTTGCTCATTTACAGTTTCTTCCAGGTTCTTCTTGGGCACTGATATCTCTTGGTAAAACAACCACAAGTTTAGCGCTGCAAGCATTAGGGGCCAAAGTTGTTCTGAACATTTATGTCCTAGTGTGTGGAATGCTGTAAGGAACAAAAAAGAACATGCAGCACATCGCTTCATTGACCTTCATCTGCTGAATGACCCTTCTTGGGTGCAGTGGGGAGGTTGCTGGGGGGCTCCTGCCAGCCCCCCAAACACTGCTGATGTCAAGCAGCTGGGGGGCAGCGTGTCGTGCCCTGGGGTTGCTCTCATGACCAGAATAGGAAGCCACAGCGTGGAAAGTGGCAGAGCATGTGGCTGGGAGAGGTATGCAATCTGAGGCTTGTCCAGAAACAACTGAGGTGAGATCAGAGGGGGACGATTTCACTAAAGGAAGTTGCTCTCCTCCCACTCATTTGCACGCAGGCAGGGAGAGGCGGCCGTATAGAAGCAGAGGAGGGCGGCCGTATAGAAGCAGAGGAGGGGGATGTTTTGTACTGACATAGCAATGGCATTGTCTGGAGGGCAGTATTGAGGTTTTGTCACCAGTTCAAAACAAACAGACGACTGTGGACGTGGGAGAAAACGCAGTAGCTCCTCAGGAAGACGTCTCCCTGCTACCATCAGCAGAACTGTGTGCACGCTCACTTGCAGGACAAGCAGGGCTCTGCCTCACCTTTAGGTGAGGGCTGTGAAGATAACTGTTTTCTGCTGTTGGCTTTCCAGCCAGGTGGGAGAGGAGCCCCTGGGTCCTGCTGTCCTGCTTTGCTTGCCCCTGGGGCTGCCTGCTTTGCCAGGCAGAAACACCCCTGAGGAGGGACATCACATGAGCTCTTGCTCTTACGCACTAGGAATAATCACTATGAAGTCTCTATGGTTATTTCCTCTGTTAAGGAACAAATGGAAAACATCAGCATGCAAAGAATTTTAATTGTTAGGGTGTTAACCTCTCACCAATGAAACCAGTACCAGCGTGCCTCAGCTCTTGTTAGGAAGCCAAAATGTAGTCCAAATTCAATTTAGGCCAACACTTTATTAGGTATTTTTATGTCTTAATATTTGTCTTATGTGCCTCTTTAAAGTCCTGTTGGTAAAGTAGACATTGTTGCAGCAGCCAACTGAGATGTGCAGGCTCTCGGCTCTGTTCCCACAGCTCAGCAGGGCTGCTCCTGCCTTGGGAAAATGCTCCCTCGTGCTGCTCCTTTGTGGTGCTGAGCCATGGCGGTTCCCCAGGTGGTGGATGCTGAGATTTGTTGTTCTGGCCTTTCTCAAAGCAAGGCCCCTTGCTGAGCCGGCCTGCTGCTCACTGCACAAATGGTAATTTTTCCCTGCAGCTCCCTCATGCTCAGACACTGCCTTGTTCTCCAGCAAAACCAGCAATGACCAAGGTCGGTTAAAGCATTGATTTTTTTATTTTTTTTTT
>PPHD01011301.1:0-18923 GCA_002909625.1 Bambusicola thoracicus | reverse complement strand
TATATATATATACATACACACACACACACACATTATACATGTATAGGCCAAAGAGCACAGAGAAATGTGTGACTTGCCCAGGGTATCCAGCCCTGTGTTTGTCAGAGAGAAATCCCCCGGGGAGACCCAGTGCCCATTTCCTCCACTGAGCTGTTATCTACACTGATACAATTAAAGCCCAAATATTTGTGGTATTGAAGGATTGTTTGACAAAGATTTCTTTGCTGTTAGGAAACAATCCTCTGGTACGATGCTGAGAAGAATATGTTCCAGAAATGATTTTCCACCCTATTATCTGGGCAGAGTGTTTCAGGGCAATACTCCTAGTGGAGCAATAAAGGGTTTGAATCTCCCATACACACTTCTCACCGTTATTTTTGTTGTTGTTGTTCAGGAAGGAGAGAAAAAAAAGAAAGGCACCATTGCACCTCTGCTGCCTGCAATAGACCAACACCCCCCAAATCCCCTCCCATGCCACCCCGTGCAGGTCCAAAGATAACAGCTTTCAGCTGTCTCTGCGGGGGAGAGGGGCCGCGCACGTCAGAACTCAAAAACACTTTAATTATTAATAAATATATTTACACAAGAACAGTTTCCCTTTAAGGGAAACACGAGGTACTCATGCAATTACTCAGGTTCTATTGACTCAACACTGACAAAAACGGGATCCGAGCGCTTTAACACAGGGAGCATAAATGCCTATATAAGTGGTGAGGTTTTCCTGCAGGGTAACTGCCCATGGATCCGGAGGAGAGCTGCACATGGTGAGCAGGGTCAGATACAGCAGCTGAGAGCTGAGCTGAGCCCAGCACGGGCACACAGGGACCGCTCAGGTCAGGATGTGTGCTGCTCCGGGCCAGGCCGGGTTCTGCTGAGCTCCCTCCTACTGTGCCTGTGAATGGGGCTTTGGTTCATTTTCAAGATGACAGCAGGCAGCAGAAGACAGGGCAGATTCACCAACATTCAGCAGACACCTGTTTTGAGTCCCTTTTGGTCACTCGATTTATGTTATGCTGTAATGCTATAATGGGATGGAAAGTACAACAGAAACAGCAGAGTCACACCACCCTAGGCTACAGCAAATGAGGACAATCCTAAATACAGCAACAACGGGTAGAAAAACAAAGGAAGAAAAACTGCTTACCTCTAGAAGGCCTCAGATATACAGGAATCTCCAGTGATCCACCTCCACTACCAACCCTTAAATGAGATCTGGGAAGGGGTGGATCCTGGCTCTATCCCTTCCAGTCACTCAGGTACACTGCATGTACCTGAGCTCGCTGGGTTGGCCCTGCCTTCCACCAGGAGCTCAATCACTGCTTCAGGCCATGACTTAGCATTTCCACTACACTTTGCTTTTTAAATACATAATGATGGAAAACCACCATTGGATAGCTGTATTGGGTCACTGCAGGGGCAAAGCACATGCACTGCTCTCACCTCAAAGGCTGCAAGAGAAGCCAAAGCGAGGCTAGGGGCTGTGGGCAAGGCAGGGCTGCCCTGGTGCCATGCACCAAAGGAACTGAAGGGGGTCAGAGATCACCACACTTACCTGATGCTCACCAGCCCTGCCTGCCTTGCCAGCCTGGTGTTGGTGCCTGCTGGCACTGAGCTGGATGCAGAAGCAGAGTGTTCAGACACACCTCAGGGCACTCAGAAACCACAAAGAGTATGGAAACAAACTGGCTGGCAATCCTCAGTGTGTTTTTGGATGAGCATGGACTGAGCCCGTTTTGTTGTTACTGATCTATATTGCAGGCACTGTATTGCAGCTCATGGATGTTAGGCCACTATTACTACTGACTTGGTACATGGGGGTTCTGCTAGGTGCTCAGCAGAAAGATTCAGGCACGGTCCTTACCCAAACATCCTTTCAGGACAAGCAGTGGTGAGAGCTGAGGCTCAGAATGGCACTTCTGTGCTCTGCTGCCACTGTGCCATCAGCCACCTACTGCCTAGCAGAATCATGGTTTTTTTTCCTCAACCCTCTTTGTTTTCAAAGATGAACCTTTCCCAGAGTAATATAGAGCTGAGTACGTAACGCAGCCATAACCTTGTCGGCAGCGTGGCGGCTGGCGCGCATCATGAGGGATTTGCCTCTAGAGAGAACCGTGCAGAGCCTGGAGCACAAGGAGGTCCCCCCGGGAGAGTGATGGATTCAGTGCTGGTGAAAGTTCATACACACATAATGACGGGATCCTCCAGACAAAGAGGTTTGCCACAAGGCAAAAGAAAAAATCTGTTTTCTGCAGGCTGTGCTGGAAATTGACACTCGCACTGTGAGCAGAATGGAGTTTTGGTTGTGCAGGTGAGGCTGGCCGTCAGGAAGCAGAAGTCCCAGGCTCCTCCCTCCTGCAGGTCCACGTGTGACGTGCTGCTTGCCTTCTGTCATTTCTCCGAAGGCTCAGAACTGTGCTCACTGCCCACACGCAGCGTCTGGTGCACGGATTCGGATGTGAAGGATCCAAATTGTTTATTACAAGTTCTCACATCACTTATATACTTTCACAAGTTTTCTTTTTCCAGCTTTCCCATCCGCCCCTACAACTTTCCCATCCACCTTTACATGTCAACAAAGCATTCTACGCTCTTCAACTGTTCACGCGGGCACTTGCCCAATCAGAGCCATGAGCTGTTCTTTCTTCTAGAGACGTCCTTGGTTCTCATGCTGTTTATCTTGCCGCACAGCTGCTGCCCTGAACAAATTTTCTTGTATGCCCACACCCGCAGTTCACACCCACTTTGGCTGGAGATACGGCCGTGGGCCCAAAGGCGCTTCCAGCTGTGGCCCGCGAGAGGTTTCTCTGTGGCTGGCGGCGGTGACGCCCCTCCGGCCTCAGCCTCACCCCCTTGCCCGCCCCTCGTCATTGCGGGCCGCTGCCGTCGGAGCCATCCAGGGAGCACGGACGCTGCTCGGCTCAGAGCAGCCGGGGGCAGCCCCGGTGTTGGCAGCCCCCGCCTGGAGCGGCGGCAGTGCCGGACCGCCAGCCCAGCCCTGCTGCTTCTGACCGAGTTCCAGCAGCGTGGGATGCAGCCCTTGGCTCTCAGCAGAGAAAGCGAGCGCAACATAAAGCGGAGCATCCCCGCGTGGGATTCGCGGAGAGGGCTGGGCTGACTGCCCCAAACAAAGCGCGGCAGCGCCGGGGTCGGGCCTCGTTTGTACGCGGAACTGGCGGTGCCAGCCCTGCCCGCTCTGCCAGCAGCCTCTGCCAGCGCCCGCTGGAAGCTTTTCGTTCTGAAGGCAGAGGATCGTGCCGCGCTGCTCGCAGTATGCTAACTTTGCAGCGAGCGGTTGCTCCATACGTGCTCAGGCGGACAGGCCACCGCTACCCGTTGTTAACGAAAACAAAAGGGAAGGGAGGAAGGCTTACAACGCAACAATCGCTTTCAATTAGAGGAGATATCTGTTGCCAAAATATGTCAGCGGGATTTGACAGACTGCATTTCTAACTGTGTACTACTGAAGGGCCGGCAGCACAAAAATGCAGCTTAAACTTCATAGGGATTTAAATCCTTCCCCTCTTTCCCACAGTGTAACCGTCAGGCTGTAAATTCACCACTGCAGTCTGCACTGCCCTTTGTTAATTCAAAGAAATCTGATTTACCTCAGTAGCTTCAGTGCTGTTCTCTCCCACACTTGCAGACCTTCAGGATTCAGCGTTGACGCTCATTACGTGCTTTTTAAACGAAAGGACTGACGAAGTGTTTAACTGAACAGATACCATTTGTTTTGCACACCTCAGTACAAACCCAGGCATTTTGATTAAAATCTCACATTGCTTTAAGGGATGTACCGTGTCACTGAGCTCTGAGTCAACTCCATGTGCTGTGCCCCGTTCCCCACACCTCTGCTCTGCACTGTGCATCATGAAACAGACCCCAGAGAACCCCACCTGGCCCTGCAGCCCTGCCAGCAGCAGACCCCACAGCCTGGCGGCACCGCGCAGCTGCAGCACTGCACTGAGCTCAGCACAGCCATCACTGCACCACTACCCAGCAGCTGCTGCAGGGCTCAGGGGTGCGTGAATCCAAATGTTCCCGTGAGTTCAGCTCCAGCTTCCTGTCATAAGTTGTTCTAGCTGCGGGTTGGGCCCCCAGCCCTTGCCAGTCCAGCCCCAGGCACAGTCCCATAGCTCCTGTACCCAGCCGTAACACTGCTCACTGCTCTGCTAGCCTGACCCTCAGCCCCCTTTCATCAGCCAGCCCCAGCTGGAAGCCCTATTCAGATCACCTCCCAGCATCACCTAAGTAACTCACCTCTTCAGTGAATATCATAGCTTGATATAAACTGGGCTCATCATCACCTCTAACCCTGATCCTGCCAGGGCCATGCTGGCATCACCTCCAACCCTGGCCACAACCTCCACTACCCCAACCTTCACCCAGCGCTGTGCCTGAGATCCCCACCAGCCAAGCACCATCTGCCAGACCCTGCCCTGCACACTGTCTGGACTCACACTCTGCCCAGAACGTGCCCATGCCACCTCATACGAGGGCGAACACCCAGCTGTTGGAAAAGGTCCTCTTCGTTCTCCACAGGGGCTGATCAGGTCCTGCAGTCCTCTCACAGTGGCCTGGTGCTGGAATAGAGACACGGCGTATCTCATTAACAAACATAGTTACAAATCACTCATCCGCTACTTTTGACTAAGGAACCCAAATCACTCCCATGCCTGTATCTTGCAGGGGCCTACTCTCTGCAACTTTGAGATCAGTCTGTGGCGTGTGGAGTCCAGCAGCATGTTCTGCACTGATGCTGATAGCTGTCTGTCGTTATAGCGTCACCAGTGGGGTGTCATCTGGTGTTGTATATTTTTGGACATAACATAAGCAGTGCAATCTCATTCTTGAAATTTCCCTGGTGGCCCCAGCAGTTTCAGAGGTTTACACATTTTTTTATGTGCAGTCAACACATTCATTAATCTTAAAGATAAGCTGAAATGTACAAGTCTCACACATACGTAATATACACATTTACACCTAAAAAAAAAAAAAAAAAAGACAGATGCAAGTACACATTTAAAGTGTCAGCAAGTCCTGTGGTGGACCAGTCGTAGCATTTTGGCTTTGTAGCAGAAGAGCTCTAAAACAAAGAGCTCTCAGGCAGCTCAGGCTGCAGAGAGACAGCATCCAGTATGCATGCCCATGTGCACAGAGATGTATTTGTGTGTGAACTCACTACAAAAATTAATCTTGTAAAACATGCACAGTTTGAAAATGGCATAGCAATAAAAACATCCACACGACTCTTTATAATAATAATGAAAACAGCTTTGTTTTTTGCTTACTGGGGTAGTGTGGCAGAATGGGCACCTTACTGCTTCACCCACCAGCAATTGCAGCTCCGAACAAGCACAGAAAGAGTGGTACAGCAAAGAGATGTGGCAACCTGCTGGTACAGCTGGGAAATGAGAAAGAAGAAGCAAACACGGCCTGAATAATTAAAATCACCTTTCAAAACTCACTCTTCTTTAAATGTAAACACCATACAGATAGAAACTGGAGTATTTCTGTCACCTGAACATCAGCTACTCCATCTTTCCAGCTAAACAATGATCTTTCCGCTATTTTCACATCCACATATCCCATTGTACACAGGCATATTTCATGGACTGTGGTTGCCACGGGACACCCCTTTCTCAGCATTTCTACCCCCAGGAGAGCAGAATGAATCACACAAACAGCACTACCATTCAACCTGAGCTTAGTACAAGCAATGCAGCTACTTACGTTGCAGTACAGAGCAGTGGCTTTATTGCGTTACAGCTCGCCTACCCCTGGGAAGGTTACTTTAAACGGCAACAACCCTTAACTTCACAGAGCTCACCTGAAGCGCTCACCCTTGTTACCGTTAAAGCACATCGTTACTAACGAGCTGCAGGTGCTGGCTCTGTGCTGGAGGTGGCAGCACCTGGTGCGGGTGATATGTATCTTTGTTCTCCAGGTCCGGCACAAACGCATTTTTCTGATGCCGTCGGGCCAGGTTTGGGCTCTGGCAGCTTCTGTGTCCCCCTGCAGCACTGCAGCACAGGCAGCGGCATAGCACCGACCGGCAGGATGCGCCCTCACCCCTCCTGGAGCCTCAGCCAGCAGCTGGCAGGGCGGGTTGGGGCAGGAACGTCCAGCCTTGTTCCCACCATGGGAACCGCTGGCACACAAGAGTTAGTGAAAGCTTTGGGCCGGTTCTCAGAGCAGTGTGAGCAGCACCCATGGCAGCTGGCACATGTCAGGCTTCCACTCATAGCCCACAGAGGTGCTCAGGACAAAGCGAAGTGCTGAGGTCTCTATAACCTGAAATCCAACCTCATAATCTCCTTATCTCCCTCTTGGTGCTCTCTGTCCTCACAGAGATTGGCTTGTCACAGAGGGCAGGCTCCTTTAACCCACTTAATAGTACTTTTCACCTTCGGGCTCTTTTTGTGCACTGGGATTATCTTTCGACCAGTGTTGTTCTTCTAAGTGATGTCTATTTAAGCTTGGCTTCAAAAAAAAAAAAAAGCAAAACTTGCTTCTGGTTTCAATCAAAGCTGCCAATCAATTGCCCCGCTCAGTCCAGCCTTGTGGAGCAGCATCTGGCCTCCTCTGCACGGCATTCAAGGAAGGAGTCTGCGGGCCAGACCTCATGTCGGGGACCTACGGGCCCCTGACCGAAGAGTGATCCTGGGATGGAACAAAGTATTCTGACGGTTCTAAGGGAAGTGTTTGTGGCTGTAGCCGCAAATACCTTGTTTTGTAGAGAGAGCTGACTTTGGTAGTTTATCTTGTTTCGCAATAACTTGTTTTGCAAGCAGGTGTTCCACTTGGGCTCTGTACCACGCACTGACCACGCAGGTACAGTGTGCAATGGAACAAACCCTGCAGACCTTGGGGAGAATCAAAGCAGGAGAGCGGCTGCAGTGGAGAGAGAGGAAAAGTGCCCTTTGAAGCAGGGGATGCCCTGCTGGCACTGCCTATCGCATCCACCGCCAGCATGGTCCTTCTCCTGCTCCTGCTCAGTATTTCACCATCTCTCAAGGATTGGTAAATAACAGTGCACTTGCTTATGGAGTTTCTGCTTGTAGTTTACTAGGGTTATCTAAGTGGAGGTCTGTGTGTGTCTAATAAAACTCATAACCCTCTGTGCTGCTCTGAGTGCATAGTTTGCTTGCCTCTCTCTGCTCCTGAGTCATCCTGTCTCTCAGATCCAAACATACCCTGAAACAGACCCCAAGCTCAATGATGTTTCCTATCCTGCAGGCGATCCCAGTGATTCCATCATGCTATTCACTAAGCTGCTCAATAGCAGAGATGACAGGATAGACCACAGCAAACAGGATGTTTCTTTCAGGTCATTCTCAGGACTGCAGAAAGGAAGTGCATGTTGTTCCCAGCAGACCCAGTGCTCACAGGGCCTTCAGTCAAACAACCCATCTCTGGCATTAATTCTGCTCAGCACAATTGAAACCACACTTACAGTGCCCTGCTGCACAGTCCTGCTGCTCGTGTGAAATCTGCGGAGTAAGTGCAGAGGCACAAGTGGCAGAGCCCAGCTGGTGGCTGCTCAGATGCAGAAGGTTGAACAAATATTAGTGGTTAAAGTAGTCCCTAACCCACCCGATGAAATATTCAACAGAGTCCATGCTTTCCTTCTGGCTGATGCAAATGAGAGTTGATTGTAAACATCTCATGCCTAAACTATACCTTAGAGAATCCAAGTAACACAGTTGGCCTTGTCTCAATTACTTCAGTGAAAACAAGGCAGAAAAATGGCTGCAATTGTCTGGCTCCTTTCATTTGCTGGCTGTCACCTTGCTTGAGACTTCTGCAGCTGGACATTCGTGCCAGGTCTGGAATGCAAATGCACTTCTTGCCTCCAGATTGGTACTATCAGCAAACCTGTTTTCCTTCCTTCTCTCTACTCTGGAGAGCTGGGGGTGGAAGAAAGGCAGCAGTGTGTTTGGGGCTGCGCTTCAGGGGAGCGCCGTGTGCCACCCCCCAGGCAATCGCTGAGAACCAACAGCCAACGCTTCTGTTCCCGTGCTGGGGTCTCACACTTAACCAGCTGCAGATCTAACAGCTCTGATCCCACACAACAGATGAAGAAAGAGAGCAGTACAATTGCTCTCCTATGCCAGTCCACTCACTGCATGAAACTCCGCATCTGTTTCACACTGAGGCTGAATCCCAACAACTGGACACAGTTCTTCCCAAACCAAAGAAGCCAACGTGTAATGCTGGGAGAGTCCGGCTCCTCGCCCTGCTCAAGTGCTCAGCGAGGACACAGACAGGAGAAGGGGAGGAGGAAGCATCTCAGGAGGCAACTGCAGAACAAAGAGGTTTAGGAAATGCCCAGGAGCGGAGGAAGCCGTCCTGCCGCGGTTGGGGTTAACGCTGCGCCCGTGCGGCACTCGCGGGAAGGGCCGCCTGCAGGGTGCAGCTCCGGGCACGCAGCCGGGTGCCCATCTGTGCTCTGCTCCTGCGGGAGATGAACGCCCTCGGCCGGAGGACTGCGGTGCTCTGCAGCCACCACACGTGCACAGATGCAGCGTCAGCCTCTGCATTGCTGCTGCCAACAGGTGGGCTCTGCTCTGCAGCACGTCTGTGCAGAAGGAGCAGTGATGCAAAAGCATCAGACGCCTTTACGGCAGCGCATCGCCACATATGTTGTTTACCAGCATTGCAGCATGGCTGCTGTGGGGAGCTGCTTGTCACAAGGCCAGAGCTGTAACGTTCAGGGAAGAGCTGAAGGGTCGGAGTGGCTGCTCAGCACCAGGAGAGGATGGTTTGAGAGCACGTTAGCCAGCCCCTGTGCTGCCCAGTGTCAGCAGCCACAAAGCAGCCAGATGGATACCGACATCCCTGGCTCTGTGCGTAGCACACAGAGAAGGGGAGCACACTGAGAGAGTGTCAGAAAAAGGCGTTGGTGTTACACGTTTTCACTCTTTGCTCCTCTCTTGGGAAGCAGAGCTTTCTTTGCAAGATATCCAGCAATGTGACTGTATTGAAGACAGTTACTTTTGTTAGGGATAACTGAGAGATTAAAGTTTGACCTATGATCAAATGCCTTCCTGCCCTGAGAAAGGCAAAGGATGGGGCACTCCGTACGAGCAGTGCAGCGCAGGACCTCTTCCACTCAGAAACAAATCTGCATCTCTTTATCTCTTCTTTATTTTTTCCTCTGCTGCACATTCATTGGCTGATGAACTCTCACCAGCTGTAACATTCGTCTGCACACTTAAATCAACCTTGTAAAAGCCTCCTTGTCCTCAGTGAGTAATTCTTCTGGTGGGTGATTAATTTGTCTCTGATGTTTGGTTTGTATTTTGCTGCCTGGGATAACGTGCAGTGGGAGTCTGCCCACTTTGCATAATTGTACGCTTTATCTGAGTGCCAGGGGAACTCGGTCAGGGGTGGCACTTTCATTTTCATTGTTATTAATGACAACTGAATAAATAAATATAAAACCAAGCAAAATCAAACTGAGTTTTCAAGATCATCCTGGTAAAGGGTGCCAGAGATGGTATGATGTCTGGGCTGGGAAATTTCCACAGCATTTTTTTCAGGCACTCCCTGCGGTGAATTCCATCAAGGATCACTAAAGGTCCAGTATTCGTGTGTTTATCGGGGGTCTGGGTTCTGTTGTTGTTGGGTGGCGGTGCTCTCATCCTCCTCCTCCATCTTCTTCCTCCTTTGGTTTCCCTCATCTAATGGCTCCTTAAGCCTCAGCAGCCCTGTTTTTTGTTACAGAACACAAGAAATAACATCCCTCGTTTTCACACTTCAGAGAAGAGACAAAAGAGACCTTTGGCAAAATGTCAGGCTGTGTGACCAAAAACACCCCCAATCATTTCAGACTACGACTCGTGGACATGTTAGGCTCAAATGCGAAAACAGAATACGTGCACATTATGTCGACCACTTCACTCCATTCTATTACATTAGAACCAGCCATTAGCTGGTGGAGGGGGAGAAACATTTCCATCAGGAACCAGGTCAGGGGGATTGCATCTGACATCCCCACTCCTGCCTCCCCCAGCACCCCAGCGCTTTCCCTCTGGAGATACTGGTGTGAAACCAGCTCACATGACAAGCCGAAGTGATTCATAATCCAGCTGTGGGCTTTGCTGACGAGCCCCATCGCAAAGCCTTCACGCAGATTTTATGCATCCAGCGTGCACCAGGAAGCAGCCTGGTAAGCAGCATAGGCGGTGCTCTCAGAAGAGCTCTGACACAACTTGGCTCCATTCGTCTGGAGCACGTGAGGGCCAAACGGCTGTCGCTTGACAGCAGCTAATAATGTATTTCTAAAGGGGATATTTTCTACACTAAATTAGATTTCCAAGACATCACCATGCATCTTCAGCCTTATCTTTTCATCTGGATGGTGGTTTTTTTGGCTCTCCTGTCAGTCTTTAAACACACAAACAGGGATTATACAGATAAGCCCACAGCATCGTTCATTCTGGCAGTGGATTATCAATCACAGTTAATTAATGTTGGGGCTCTATAAATGACACAGCTCAGCAGTGATTCTCTTTTCACCACCATCACATCACAAGAGGCTCAGTGACCATTTTGCATGCGATTCCTCTGTGGGCAGCATGGATTCCCCTCAGCACTCCGGTGGGGGCAGGTACCCACACACCATGCCCTGCTTTCCTCACCGTACACGCAGCTACTGTCCTCCTTCAGGAGCACAGGGCTCTGCCACAGTCTACATTCATTGTTTACACAGAGCACTCTGTTTACAAGCTTACTTAAAGCTCCCCAGGCATCAGCCACCCAGCGCCCACCCACAGGCAGGGATGCATCCTGCTAAGCCCACCCCTGCAGGTCCAACCCACCCCCCTCAGCACCACTGCCCCACAGCCACACCTCACAGAGCTGGGAGATCTCCAGGAAGTGATGGTGAGCCGACTCTCAGCACAGGGAGGAGGGCATCCCAGCAGCTCACTGCACACCTGCAGCACGGCAGGACGCAGCTGGTGCAGGACTCCCTGCTCAAGGAGCTGCACACCCCTCAGCTCAGTCGTGCTTTGGAGCCGGGTGTGAGCAGCTTCCTGTGGTCGCATCTGATGGTGCTTCCCGGGGCTGACAGCTGGGCTCTGAGTGTTTAACCTTAGATATATGCATACGGCCCCAGCCAACAGCATTGCATGAGACAGCTCACAGCAGATGCAGGCCTCAGCACCATGCAGCCCTATGCTCTGGGGACAGCCCTTCTCCCCTGTGTTTAAGCTCAGGGCTAATATGAGCTCTGAGGTAGGAGTGGGGACTCAGGGCCATCAAGGTATGAGCCTAGCGCTGGGCACAGCAGCCCCCAATGACCCCAAGCAGGGGGGGGAATGGAGCTCCTGTGGCAATGCACCCCAGTCCCATGTGACTCGCAGCCCTGGGGCAGCACACAGTGGAGGTGCCAAGCACTGCCAAGAGTCTGAGCTCTGCCCAGCACTGTGCTGCGCTCCCACTGAGGCCACGTGAGAGGCTACAAACTGGGGCATGTCTCACTGGGGCAGTAGTGCTGTGTGGCACCAAACCCACAGAGGACAGACCCCGAGGGAAGAGGGACCTTCAGTAGTGCCTCCGCTCCCCACCTGGCCCAGCACAGAAGGGGGAAAAGCAGAGGAGGAAAATGAGTGATTTCAGAGTAATGACCTTGGCTGATTTCAACTCCAGCATAGATGAAGGGAGGGAACTGGGATCTGTTCCCATCAGATGGAAGCAAATTGGACAATTTCCCGGACAGATTGGCCCCAGCTGGAAAAGAGACAAAGAGCACAAGGAAGGAAGATGGCTCCAGCAGGAGAACAGCAGCTCTGAGGTATGGCCGCGCTCAAGAAAGCCAGGTTAGATATATTATTGAACAGCAGTAGCCATGGCTGGCAGTACCAGAGGAGCCAAAAGATGGACTTCGTAAAAGATGATAGTAAATCAGGGTGAAAAAGCAACCAGGCTTCATGGGATTCTCTCTGAGCGTGACAAGATCCACTCCATGTCCCAGCCTGAAGGACAGGAGTACACTGAGCAACATGTGCCTCAGAGCCACTCCCGCTCTGAGGTGCCTGGGAGCAGTGTGGACCCTCCTGCTGTGCCACAGGGGCACCAACATGGGCAGCCTGAGCCTGCCCTGCACCCTGAGTAATGCTGCTGCCCTCACATGGGACAGCCCGGCTCCTGGCCTGTGGCCCAGAGGGCTCAAGGCCCACTTCCCAGAGCTGCAGTCTGTCCCCTTAGATGTGCCACTCCAGCTCTGTGACGGGCTGGGGGAGGGCTGCTCTTCCAGGCCACTGGGCAGGAGGCCCTGAGGATTCATTCTTGCATCCTCTGAGTCAGAGGGTATGAGGGGCCTCCTTGGTGTGAAACATGCCGCCCTCCCCAGGACCTGCCCAACTCTTCCTTCTTTGAAGGTACAGCAGCAACGGGTGACCTATGTGGTGACAACAACCTGTATTGTCTGATTCCCAGGTGCTGCAAAGAAAAATAAAACATTCCAAGCCAGGGCAGGCAGGTTGAGTGCCAGCAATAAGAGGAAACAAATACAGCTGATTCACGTGGCCTTGCTCCTATGAAGTGGCAGCAGGCAGGGATAGGGTTTACATAGAGCCTGAGCCTCAGCGGTGTGTGTGATGCAGTGTTACGTGATGTGTTTCTGCTGGAGGAGGTGACCAGAGTGTGCCTGCGACTGCTCACAGCACTGGCCAAAATGGAGTGCGGTGGGAAAGGAAGTGAGTCAGAGTTGGAGCTGCTGGTGGTGGAGCGAAAACGGCATCTTTAGAAGCTGCAGCTGGCTTTGGCCTGCAGGGATGGCCACAAGTAGCGGAAATGGAAAGTGTGGCAAAAAGAGCAGCTCTGCCCATGAGCCCAGGGGGTGAGGCACTCCCTGGAGAGCCTCCTGGAGCACAATCAGGGCTGCTGTGCTGCTGCCACTGGGACTGGGGCTCTCTGGTCTTCACACTACGGTGTGAGTTCGGAGAGATGTGTCTTCTTGTCTCTTGTTATGAGGTGTTTCCCCACCAGTGCCCCGTCAAAGACACGGGCTGCCAATTTTGCAGCCCCAACTGAACCCCATCCTCACTCTGGAGGCAGTGCCGTCTTCCACACTGCGGCGCTGGCTTTGTCTACCACTGGGCCCCATTAATTAGTGACACTGCAAGCACCTGGCAGAAGGCATTGGCAGTAAGCAGCACCTGGGGTGAGGGACGTGGCAGGGAGATGAGGGGCATTCTGCTGACAGGAGAGAGCAGCCTGGGGCTGCTCAGCCTTATGGCATCCCTGCGGCTCCACACATTCGCTGCCGCCTCGAGCCCCACACCGCAGGGAGGGTCCCTCCTTCCCAGCCGCAGCAGGACACGGGGCTCTATCAATGTGGCCGTTGTTCTGTGCATTCTCCATCCTGTCCCGGAGAACCTCCCAGTCTCATGATTTTCCTCCTTTATTCGGAGCCTGTCCCGCACCGCAGCAAAGGCGCCTTTATGCACGCTCTCCGTGGCAGCACGCGGCCGCACGGGGCCGACCCTGGAGCAGACATACACTCAGAGGGGCCGGGCTGGTTCGGCTGTGTCGGGTGAGGCAGCGAACAGTGCTCTGCCACTTCTTAGGAGACCCCAGGAACGCTGTGAGAGGAGAGGAACGCTCGGGATCGGGCAAATGACTATCAGTGCAGTCACCACCGCGGCCGTCCCAGCGTTGTGAGAGCCGCGTGCGGGCCACCGCCACGCGCGGATCAGCTCCCGCCGGGATGCAGCGGGGCCCCTGCTGGGGTCTCGCGCGCACGGGCGCAGATCTGAGCGGCAGCGACCGCCGCGGTACTTCTGCAGCCACCGCAGCGGCGCCTTCGGGCCGGGCAGCCGGAAGCGCGAGGCCGCGCGAGGTGGCTCAGGACAGGGCGCGGTGCAGCCGCGCGGCCGCCAGGTGGCGCCAGAGACCGGGGCGGCGCGCGCGAACGGGCATTGGCCTCGCGCCCCGCAACCTGCGCTCCTCGGCCCACCCCGGCACCGTCCGTACCTGCGCGAGGACTCCAACGCGGCTTTGCGGCTGGGATTTTTTCAGATGAAAGTAGATCAGATTAGAACGATCACGATCTTTTAAAATAATTGAAGTGAGAACGGTTCACATCCCCCGCTCGAGTCTCGAGCACTCGGGGCCCAGGTGCCTCGGCAGACGCGCCGTTGCGCCGCCCGGGCCCTGCAGCCAGGAGGGCCCTCCTGCCGGCCGCCACCGCGCCCATTCCGTGCTCCGCAGCCGCCTCGCGGTGTGATGGCGAGGGCTGACCGCCGGGCGGCGCTGCCCGCGTGAGCCGCACCGTCGTCCCGTGAAGCCCACCCACGTGCGCGGGGCGGTCGCTCCGCAGGCGCACACCTCGCTGCGGGTTCTCACCTTCGGCCCCTTTGTGCCTGCAGAGCCCCACGTGGCGCTTCCAGCCGCGATGGCACCCAAAGGTCAGTCTCGGTGGGAGCTGTCTGCGCCCAGACCTCGCGTTCCTGTGGGGTGTGGCTGGGGAAACGCGTGCCGATGGGCGATATGCTGCTGCTCTGTGCTGCCTGCTGTCCGTCCTCACCATCACGGCCTCCGCTGGGCACGAGCTTCCGTTTGACCCGAAGGAGTGCATCCTCCGGTGAGAAAGGACAGGCACTTCTCAGCTCATAGCCTTGCTACATTCCTGTTTGTCCCTCAGGACCTGAGTGGAGCTGTTAAACTACTTTCCGCAGTCCAACAAGGAGCTGAGTGAGGGCTCTCAGCCCTCTAAATGACAGGATCAGAACTGTTGACTTGGGGGTAGAAAACCTCCGCTTTCATCCCTGGTCTTTATGCCTTCCTGTTCATCTTGAGCCAGGTGCAACAGCCATAGGTACCATAACCCCAAAAGGATGCAGAAACATTGAACCTCACAGGCAACACCTCTGTCCTACCATGAGTCAGAAAGTTCCAGCAAAAGCAGCTCCAAGTGCTTGCTCCATCCATGAGCTGCTGGAATTTGCCTTCTAGTTGCAGGGTACTGTGGGGAGAAATAACTCCCATTTCTGCTTTTCCATCATTTGATGGTTTTACAACTTCTGTGCGTGCAAACAGAAGAGACTTTCCCCTTAATAATGTTGCCATTCCCTGGTTTCATGTTCCTGAGGCAGCTCACCAAACCTAACGGGACGGAGTGTTTTCTCCCTTGGTGAGAGATGTGCCCACTCCCAGCTTGTACAAATACTGACGAACTGAAAAACTGTGAAAATTGATAGACAACATTTTTACACGTACTGTGACAGCCCAGCCCACATTGCATAGGCTCTCACCTTTCCCTGGAGGCAGAGGGAGTGGGTTCTGGTCAGCGCACACGGTCCTACCAGCTGTTTTTCCTCTTCAAAGCCGAGATGCAGCCAGGGCCTGCTCCATCACAAGCTCCACGTGGAGTACAGCCATGGCCACAAGCACACCCCCCTTTGCATGTGCAGGTTAGCACTGAGCTCATCCTGCCAACCCATAATGGAAATAACCAAACACGTGAGACCCAGCCCCAGCCCTTCCCCACTGGCACAGTCTGCCCTACAGCCAGGATCCGCACGGCTCTCTGAAATAGACAGCATGTCTTGCGCGAGTCACCTCTTAGCACCCACCTCCATGCTGAGGCCAGGAGCGTATACGAACACCCAGAGATGCACGGACGGGTCTGGTACCCGAGGGAGCCACGCTGCCCTGCCCAGCAGCTGCCCTGAACTGCCGGAGTCTCGGAGGATGGAGCATGCGGTGCTGCACAGGACAGCCCGTTCATTGTCACCACGGCAGGGGGGTCTGGCTCACCACAGGATGGAAGCTTGGTAAGATGATCTATGGAGAACTTGATCAAACTTGAAGCTCTTAGGGGACGGTGTGATCGAACTTGAGGTATTAGGGCTCAACACACTTTCCACCCTCTCCCCACCCCCCTATTTTTCTTGACTCCCCTCCCGCAGCCCCATGGAGACATTCCAATTAATCCAGTGTTAATAGCTGAGGTCTTTATTTAATTTTTTTTATATACAGTAAAAGTGTCACAGATAAATCTGCAACAATCAGACAAGACAAATGTAAATCTCTCTCAACGATTAGCAGCTTAGCAGCTTAAGATCTACAAACTACAGTGTTACGTTCACAAGTGTCATTTCTGTACTCTTCAATCCGTGCAAGTGAGTTTTGCAGTTTATTTTTTACACTTTTTCAACACACTTACAGCTAAGTCAATTGCCTACCACTATACCACCTGGCATACACGACACAGACACGCAGGGTTTTAACTCTAGCCACATTCAGAATTCACTTAAAAACTGTCAGAAGTACCCAATCTCAGACCCCTTTGTAGCTTGGCATATTTTGTTATAATGCTGCCTTTTTGTTTAATTAAAAAAAATGCATATTTGTCAAAGCTGAAAGACAGTGCTTTTCTGTCCCAGTGCAACACGTACAGAACTCAATAATTTATCTGATCAGACCCTAAAAACTCACAGGACTGGAATAAACCAATGAAATCATTGCTGTGAGCGTGCTCCGTATCACTAAACTAATGAAGCTGAGAAGGAAATTCATCAAATCAAAACCGGTCGTTTTTTGCGTCAAGATGACATGTTTGTTTGTTTGTTTCTTTTACATTGAGAAAACAAATAGGGAAAAACAGATGAGCTTCACACAAACCCCAGAATTTCTCTGAAGAGCTGCTGCTTCCCCAACTAACACAGTCCATTACATTCTTCCCTTTTCATATCCCAAGCTGATATGCGCTAAACATATCCAAATAATTCCAGAATTGTTCCAACTCTGAATATGAAATGTTGAGGGAAACATTTTGCAACTCAGAGACGGTCACTAAAATAGTGTACGTCCATAAGGAAGGTCCACAAAAGGTACTCACACGTGCACACCCACACCAGATACTCTTCTACACATCATCCAGGAACGCTTCATCAAGAAAGCAAACACAGCCACTTACAGGGAAAGGGAGCCTTAAAGCTAGAATCACATTTCCAACAGTATAATCATTGTTCACCTATCAGAAATCATCACAGACCTTCAAATCGAAGAGGGAGGAAAACCCCAAAACATTCTGCTAATGCAAAAGGCAAAACACATAGCAGTCCCGTTAGGATAAGAAAAGTGGGTGCAGCGTCGTATGTGGCATTACTGCAGATGACTTTCTGGAATGGAAAGAAAGTGTCGAGAGAGAAAGAGACAGACACAGACATTGTCTAGAACCACGCACACGTGGCCTTCGCCAAACAGTTTTGAGGTGATAAGTTTCTATCAAGCCTACATCTGGCAAATTACCAAACAGCGTTTACTGAGTGACACAGTTGAGACGCTAAATGAAGCTAGGATATAAAGAAGAGAGACAATCAGAGTGGCACTGAGCCTCCAAATCCATTGGCTTCCAATTGCCTCCTGCTTTGACCACAGGAAAACCTACCGTGAGCTCTTTTAGAGTGACCAGAACTGAGGAGAACAGAGGCGCAGAGGCCAGGAACCACAAACGAAGGCAACAACACTTTTCAGCTATGTACCAAATTATTTCTTACTGTTATCCATGCTGTTGTTTCTGACAAAACCAAATGGGAGAAGGTGATTATCCGTGTAATCTGTACCAGCCAGATAAGGATGGCAAACAGGACGCAGTTTCACTTGAGCTAGAACTGTCCAGAGAGGGAACGGTGACGCAACCTTTGCTCCGTCTGCAACTCTGTGAGAAGAATGATTCTTTTTGGCTTGAGGAAGTTGCAATTGGCAATTTGCATTTAAAGTACAATAAGAGCAGATTAGTGCATACGGTGACAAAGGCAGGTGTGCTGGGATCCCTGCAGGGGTACCTGAGTTTTTCGTGAGCATGGAAAAAACACAAAGAATCTCTGAAGAATGGGTGAGCTGTGAAGGGCTTGCATCAGCCAGCAGTCAGTTAACCTAGTTCAGGGAAATTTCTAAAGAGTCCAGAATTTGCATCACGGCATATATTATATACATATATTTACATACACATATATATACATATATACATACACACATATACAAATATAGTATGTATAATGCACATGTTCCGTGTATGTATATGTACGATCTCAACTGGTCTAGGTCACCTGAGCAACATTTAGTTCCTAGAGAGAACATAAACCCGGAGGGAAGAAAAACAGCAACATCTGAGTAAACACCACAAATGGTGCTGAAAGACTCCTGGAATCTGTTAGCATTTCATGGAGATGGAAGCTGTATCTTGACACTGTTGCGCTGGAAAGGGCCTCCAAACTTTAAAAAAACAAGAGTGAATCCACATTCCTTGGCCAGTACCAACATCCATCAGCAACAGCAGCATCGCTGGGCCTGCGAGGTTAAGGCTGAAGCTGACATCTCCTTTAGAGCTTTGAAAAGGTACCTACAGCAAGCGCTTGCCCTCACAGGCAAGGAAGAGGATGCTGTCTATGGCACACTACACAGATACAGTCTACAAAATCTCTACACCGATGATCTGATTAGAGCCCGACAGGAGGAAAACTTTGGTTTCACTCTTTAGGAGTTCATTTAAAAACTGAATTAGGGATATTTCTGAGGCAACCATTCCTGTGAGCAGACTGTCGATTCAGCATTTCTTTTCTTATAAGAATCTGTTGCCTAGGAAGGTATGCAAAGAAATTTCCTATTCTTAACCCAAGGCCAGGAACAAGAGATGATGTTGAAGTGAGAAATAGGAACGTATTTTCTTTCACATTTGGAAAAAGGAAAAAAACCAAACACCTGCCTGACAAGAATGTGCGGAGAGGATGGATGTTCTTCCTGCTGCTGCACCTGTGTGCACAGGAGGACAGAAATGGCGTATGAACAGCACTGTGCTCCAGGCAGGCTGGCACTAGAAACTACCATCTGCCCTCCTCAAAACTGTTTCTGGACAAGACAGCTCACAATTATTCACGCATTTCTTCATTTAAAAACATAACTTCTTT
>PPHD01011300.1:0-18120 GCA_002909625.1 Bambusicola thoracicus | reverse complement strand
ATAGGGATCATTTGATCTTTTATTCCACTTTTAGGCACCGAAGTTAAACTGCCTACTCTGTTATTCCACTTCTCATCCTTTATACTTTTTTAAAAGTAGCCCCTGCATTTGCCCTTTCCAAATAGTGTCTGCTGTCCTCTGTGAATTTTCAAAGACAGAAGTTGTTAAAGAAATTGTTTCAGTCAGCCACCTACAGCTGAACTAATTTCATCTGGCCCAGCCAGCTGGAAAACCCTGATCTTTACAGACACTTCCTAACGTATTCTTTCCCTATTCTGTCTTGTGATTTTGGTTACCTTCCTCTGATATAAATTGCCACTTGAATGCAGGAAAGTACAGGCAGTCATACTGTAGCCAAAATGAGACTGCAAACACTTCAGCTTTTATGGCATCATCTGTCAAAAGCTTTTCTACTCTGCTGAGCTGTAGACCAACATTTGCCTGTCTTTTTCTTATTACAAATGGACTTGCAGAAACTTTTCTTGACACCTTGGCTTGCTTTAAGTCATTTTTTACTCCAGTCTCCACTTGTTTCCATGCTTCCTTCCAAGATCCTTCCCTCAGGTGAACCAGGCGGTGAGCAAAGTGCCCCTTTTCCATAATGGCAACTCTGCCCTTGCCCAGCAGCTCCTCATGTGTTGTCTCTGAAGCGTGTAGTAGTGACCGTGTGACCTTCAAGCACAGTGACAAGAAGAGACAGAAAGATGTGTCAAAAGAATCTTGATTTTGTTTTTAATCCTTCAGTGTAGATGCTGTGCCAGCAGTACTGCTCTCTAAAATGGATCTGTATTTTCATGTGGCCCCTGGATGCTTGCAGCAGCAAGGCGGACAGGACAAATTGTCTCAACAGTATTAAGGTCAGACATCTGTAGTTCACTGCAGCCAATGAGGAGCACAGATCTCAGGCAAGGAAGTCCTCATCTTTCATTCTTTGCGCTGGAGGTCTGTGTTAGGGCTCACAGCTGTTCCATCTCCTTAGCTTCTCCGCCTGCTGAGTGTGCACTTGTGCTCATCTTCCCACACTGTTGTCTGTAGCACACCTTTCTCACAGGGCCATGGATCTGCTTAGCACTTGGTCTCTCCATTGTCACATTTGACGCTGGAGCACTCTGGTCTCCTCCTGCATGCCCACGGGTGTGCCGATGGATGCAGACCCTTTGGCCGCATGTCCCCAGTTGCCGTTTGGCCACCAACACAGCTTTGTGGGACATACGGGGCAGCTGCTCATCCACTGAGGACATATTTCAGGTGGCAGGAATGTGTGGAGCCATGAGTTTGCTTTGGTGGAAGCCTGAATTTTACACGTTGAGCAGATTGGTAATTCCAGACTCGAGAAGAGTTGAGCTGCAGCAGCCTGCAGAACGCATGTAAAACAACCGAGGCCAGGCTGAGTCTTTCTTTTACAGAGATGGCTCTTTCTAACACACACCAAATATTCAGCTCCTTTTGTGTGAGATGTGGCTGTGTAACGAGACTTCTTGCTCAAGCTGCCACTTGACTCCTGAAGTAGCTTCACAAAGACATTGTTAATTAACCAGTGTAGACCGCATATAAGGGAGCTCCCAGAAGGAGATGCTTCAGAAAGCAGAGCAAAGAGTGGCACTTGGCATAACTAAAAAAAAAAAAAAAAAGAAGAAGAAAGAAAATACTTAGAATAAGTATTTCCCATAGATTATAAATGTTGGCAAATTTGCTGAAGGGCGATGGGTGCTTTGGAGGTTTTGAATGAGACACAGTGGGGGATTTCAGCATTTCCTGCTGTGATTTACATGTAGGGTTGGGAGAACAAATTGACTTTTTGTGAATAAGCTCTGCAAGTCTTCTCCAACGTTAATGATTCTACGACTCTGTGATTCTCAAGTTATTTCACTGCAGGTAGGTGCGTAAGATGATAGATTGCTACTGTAGAATGAAATACCTTAAAGGCAATCGGTGTAAATGCCGAGGAGTTGGTATCCATTTTGTCATTACTTTACAGCTCAGTATCTAGCTGTGGCGTGGAAGGCAGACATTTCAACATCTATGGAGAATTCTTTTCAAATCCATATTCAGATCAGTCTCAGCCCCATGTGCTTGCTGTCCTTCAAGGCTGGAGGCTGTGCCAGCTACCTGTGGCCATGGGCTCCAGGCTGGCTGTATCCTGCTTGGCAGAGTAACACTTCAGCGGGAAAGTAATTGCTGCACATATGTTTGGAAATGTTTAGCCCTTGTGCACGTGTATCCCTTCTGGGTCAGGAGTGCTGCTGGGAATGACTTCAAGCACTCAGTGCAACAGCATCCCCTGAAGCACGGCAGGAGGAGCTCTAGGTATGTGAGCATCTCAGGAAAAGGCGCTTGGGTGGATGGTGGGTGTCCTGATGTCAGTGGTGAAGGCGGCCCTGTGCTGGGGCTGCCTCCTCACAGCCAGCGCCTTTGGTCCTGGTTGTGTTCCCATCTGCTCCCATCCATCTGTCTCTGTGCTTTTGCTCGGGTTGTGAGGTCTGTGGGTCAGAAGTGATAGCGTTTACAGCCACTGGTGTGCGTGTATTTGCTCAGATGGCGCAGGACAATGAATGTGTATGAACTCTTCTTCTGCTTTCTGCTCTTTGGAATTACTGCAGAGGGAGAGCACAAAAATACCTCCTGCAGAGTGAAGCCTCTTCTCAAAGCAAACATTAAATATAAATGCCTGAACGTGGACTAAATAATTACTGTACAGTGTGTCTTTTGGCCTTCCCTTGGAAGAAAACAGCTATTAAACTGTAACAGCAAATATGCTGTACTCATGTGGACAGTTTGTTTGGTTTTGTAGAATAATTTCATTCGTCTCACATGGCTTAGCCTGCAGATAAATTGAACACAACTTCAGTGATATTTTAAGGTTGTGATTTAATCAGCCATTGACTTTGGAAAACTAAATATAGACCCAGGAGAGCAGTGCTGCTGAGCAGGGCTAAGCTGCGGTCAGTCTCAGGCCTGAAGCAATGTTGTGTTTATCCTTTTTCTCTTCTCAGTGAGCTGCCGGTGCCTCATCCCGCACAGAGTGGCTGCAGCAGCAATGCTGGCAGGTGGGCACCTGTCCAGAGCCAGATGCTCTTCTCATTTACTGCCCTGTGCGTTTTCTGCATGCTGCTCTGTAACACTGGTACAACCATGCCACCTTGTGTTAACTTCTGCTTTCTTATGGTCTTCATTTTTTGCCTCTGTGACCAATCGCGAATTCTCTGTGGATGTGTAACACATCTGCAGTTTCCGTGTCCAAACCTGGTTATGTAGCAATAACAGGTGAAGGGATTCCATTCCGTCTCTTGATACTTCAAAAATTATTTTCAGAGTAGGTTTATGATGAAGAAATGTAGGTATTGTGTTATGTTCCTATTCAAGCATGGTTAACTGCTTCTGGACTGCCATACCCTTCCTGCTGAAGGAAAATTAAATTTATAACATATTTTCACTGCTGTTTTTACATGTTATTTTGGGTGGGAAACATCACATGATGATCCTGTATTGAACCGAAAGGTCGCCAGAGCTCATCAGCAGAGATGTAACAAACTGGAGCTGCACTGGATGACAAGGCACGTGGTGAGGGCTGTGAAGGCTACCTGAGCATCAAAGCCTAAATCCCATTCACACGTCAGTGCTCCATGGCAGTCCCAGGGAATGGAGGAGATTTGTTTGAGTTACTCTGTGTCTCGGTTTGCTGTTTATGGAGCATCTCAAATGGACAGTCAAAACAGCACATTGTTAATGGAGAAGCCATGACTTGTGCATTCTGCTGGAGAGTGGGACTGTGCTTTTGCTCAGAGGAATTTGTTCTGTTATAGCCCTGCATCCGTGGGAGTTCTGGGCACACAGGGTAATTTTGGCAGATGACCTGTTGATTTTAGCACTATAGAGTTGGTAGTACTAAGAGTATTCTATTGTATGGATTGTTGAATTTGATAGTGCTTTAACTGAAAACAATACTAATAATAATGCTGTGAGCACACATGAAGCTTTTCAGAAGCAGAAATGCTAATGAAACCTTTGTTTCTTTTCTACATAGTCAGCAGCAGAGTATGTGAAGTCCCGCCTGCCCGAAGTCTTGAAACAACATCTTCAGGACTATGAGAAGGACAAGGAGAACAGTGTGATGTCTTATCAGACCATCCTGGAACAGCAGATTTTATCAATTGATCGAGAAATGCTGGAAAAATTGACTGTATCCTATGATGAAGCAGGTATATCTTTACTTCTTTCTAAGTCACGTTACTGAAAACAAGTTGCTCACTTCCGGTCTTTGAAGGGATCATGAAGCCTGTTCAAATGTCTTTGTCAAATGGATGTCTTTCTCATTGCTGGATTCTTCTTCACTACTAACTTGTTTTTGAGCTCTCTTAGCATGGACTGGGTGGTCACAGAGTCTGATTTCTATATGTTTGATGAGGCGGGCGGTTGAAACCAGATGATCATTGTGGTCCTTTTCAACCCAGGCCATTCTATGATTCTATCATGTGGATAGACAAGAACAGATTACTGGTTAAATGTTAGAGGCATGTTATCAGTGCAGTGACAGGGCTCTGATGGTTGTGTCGTGACAGTCTAGATTTTTGAGGGTTTGTAACTATAGCTAATACTTTTTGCTAGCATTTAGTTTGAAAGTAGTCAGAAGTGTCCTAGCTTTTGGATCCTTCAGCTTTGGGATCAGTTGTCCTGATGCCAGGTCTCCTTTATGATTACAGAGGAAAAAGAACAGATGCTTTGGATGGAGTTTGCTGATCTTCCAAAATAGCCTCCCCTATCTGCTATACTCATCATCCCCTGGCTTCTCAGCCTTAGGCCAGCTCTGGAAAAGCGAGCATTGACAAGCTTGTATTGTTTTGTGGTGTCACTTTGTGCTTACAATGCAGTGCTGAGAAATACTCAGAACACTTGGATACTCAGTCTCCTGCTCAGACTCCTGCTCACTATCAAAGTCTTTTATCTCAAATGCTCAAGCAACTTAAAATGCCATGTGCAGTGTCTGTTCTGGGTACTCGCATCGCTGTGAGCTTTAGTGACTTGAAGCAATTACAGTGCTCTGTTAATTCATCAGTTCCTTTCACACACTCACCCCGTAAATGCGCCTCGTTCTCCCAAACTGCTTTGATCTCAGAAGCTCTTAAGCAACTTGCAGTGCCTTTGCAGACTGTACATGTCGTGCTTAAGGAGCTGTGTGTCATAGCAGTTCTTGAAGGACAGCACAGTTAACCCAGGGGCTCAGGCTATATTTTTCATCGCGTATCTCCGGTTTTTAATGATGCTTAAAAAATAAGCTTTTTAAAGTTGTCGCTTTCTGTTGCTTCTGCTTATATTTCAACAGAGGATTTACCAGTCCAATGAACAGTGTAGATCCTTTGCTGTCACGCTGATTTGGTCACTTCATCTCTTCAGTCATTTTGATTGATTGAAGTTTGTTAGGAAGGAGGAAAACGGTGGAGAAAATTACCAACCTCTGTCAGGAGAAAAAGATAGCATTTTCCTTTATTGGAAACTGCACGTTTGTATGGAGAAAATGAAGACTAAACTGCTCCAAACACACACTTGGAGATTTATATCGTACAATAAAGCAATCATGCAGAAATGCGAAGCTATGTGAATAAGCATTTTAGTAAAGTCTCAGCATTCAAAACTGAGAGGATGCAATTCACTGTAAATTAAAAGCCAGAATTTGAGTCTGATCATCTCATATGTTCACTAAAACCATACAGCTGGTGCTACCTGCTCTTGAAGGAAGATCTGGTTGTGATCTGAGCACAGAGAGTGTGCTGATCGAGGCCACTGCAGCAGATGTTCATGATTCCAAGCTCTCCAACTATTCAGACTTCAGTCCCAGACCTGTTGTGTTGGTGATGTATTTTATTAATGTTTTTATGTTTTAATTTAACGAGAAGACAAAGCTGCTGGCAGTAAACACAAAAAGTGGAAAGCAGTCTTCAAAATCAAAACGGTGAAATACCCGTGATTATCGTAAGGGGCAAACACAGCTTTGTCTGACAGGAGCTGATGTGAGCCATCAACAAAACCCATCCCAGGCTCCGGGCAGTGTTGCTGGCCGGGATGCTCGCCTTGGTGGTGGCACACAGAGCCTGGTTGGGTTTTGCTTCAGCCGTCTCAAAATGGTTCTGAAGTCCTCTCTTCTCAGGGGAGCATTTTCCACCTTCTTTTCTTCCATCAGTGAGTTCTTTGAAGAAAAATTGGTGGATATTGTACTTAAATCCTGTACTTATAGGTGCACTAGAGAGAAAAGCACTTGTCATAATGGCTCTGAGCTAATTTTTCTCGTTAGGTATCCTAACTCCATCATTTTGTAGGCTGGAAATGCTTTTTTGTGTGTGTGTGTGTGTGGAATTGTGCTACATCCATTTTCTGGATTAAAACAGTACGACTGTGCATATTAATTTGGCCTTTGTAGCACAACATCCAAATATTAATAAAGTGGAGCTTCGATGGACTCAATGTTCTAATGCCCCTTTTCGTAAATCTTCCCTGTTAGGAAATCATTTCATTGAAACTACCAAATAAAGTGAGTTCATCCAAAAATAGGCAGCTGCTGACAGGATTCGTAGTGAAGTTTGACTGAGCAAGATTTGTACAATGAGAGCAGGCCAAATGTGACAGATGGATACAAATCCTCTCGTAATCTTTAAATCCCTTCGTTTAAAAAGTGGCATTCTTGAGTAGCTATGGCTGGGTTAATTTTGTGCAAGAATATTTTCTCTGCTGAAGCCTTACTGGATGTTAATCCTATTCCTTCCATTTACATCACCTTAATGTCCGGGCTGGTCAGTGACCCCTCTGCATAAATGGACATTTAGGACACTGAAAGGCACTTCGGCGTTGAACTTGTGTGTGCTGGTTAGCTATAGCCTGCAGGAGGCTCTCCTGACCTCACAGGTTTCTCTTTAATGGATGGCCCCTCTCTGCCAAAGTCCTGTAGAAATTGAGTTTCACTACTGAGTGACAAAAGAGATGAATTTCATTTTTCCCTGCCGTGAAGCTGTGGTGAGAGATATTGATTGCAGCCAGCAGTCAGCTCCAAAAATGCTTCCTTAGCCAGTGGTTACCAGCACGTCCCGTGTTTCCACACAAAGCAGGTGGCTGCTGCTCAGCTCACCCTCCCTGAGGGGACCCAGAGCTCATCCCTGCACTGCCAGTATCCAAGGGCTGTGCTGTGCTTCACCCTGTGCTGGGGAACCACATCCTCACCACAGTTTTGTGGCTTAGGGTGAGCCCGAAGGAGAACGGAGCATGGCACTGCTGCGGGGCTGGGGCTGACTCAGGGCTCAGCAGGGAACCACAGAGGGCAGGAGGAGCCCACCAAAGGGAGCCCATGGTGGCACATAGAGCTGTTACAGCCTTTTTGGTCGTGGGGAGCTTAGGTTTCAGTACTTCAGTCCCATTTTCCTCCTCCAACCCACTTTCAGTGCCTCTGAGTAAGTGAAATTGCTCGTAACAGCAGTTTATTTTCTTAAAGTGTATTTTTATACTAGCAAATCATGTCCCAAATTGCCTGAATACTCCAATCTTAGCAACAAAATTTATTTGCTGCTGAGATAATCTGTGCATTAGCACTATGACACACGGCAGTCTGTCTTTGGGTGAGATGAGGTTTGTGCTCTGCCTCCACCAAACATGCCCACGTGTTGCGCTCCGCTAAGAGTCATGCAGTGTATCACTGTCCTCTCCTCCATCCCTGCAGGGTTTAGCAGGTAATGAATTGATAATGAATGAAATGGACTCCTCTTACTCAGCCTGTATTTCTGTGCCTCACAGAACACCATTTTTTTTCTGTAGCTGCAGCTGTGAGAAGCGGTTCTGAGCATGAATGCAGGATTCAGGCTTTGGGATTTGCTACAGGATTGCAGCCTGACACTGTAGTAAGCTATATATCCTATACAGGGATAATAAATACCTTGTCGGAGAAAATCCTTTCTTTCCACTGAAAAAAGAGCTTTATCGGGTAATGCCATCATTATTCTACATCACAGCAAAACTAAAGGAAGTTAACTTTGCTGTGATGTGCATTGCAAGGCAGCTCGTGCACAGGAGCATGCCATTAGAAATGTAGGAAGAAGTCTGTTTCGTTTGCTATAGCTACCTTATTTTTTTAAAAAGAAAAAGGCCTTAAAATGCTGGGAGTGTTTCTGCCACGTGTTTGGCTGGTCCCTTCTGCACAGGGAGCGGTCTTTGGGGAAATGCAGCGCCCAGGTTCAGCAGCGGTGACTCATTGGGAGCTTCAGCTCTGCCTGAGCGGAGCAAGGGCTTGGGAACATTCCTCACCCTGTTTCACCACAGCCCTCCCTGGGGTCAAAGCTGTGCTGCCAGACATCCCTCACCTCAGCCTGCAGTGACACACGGCTGTGCCACACACAAAATGGCCTGAGCTTCAAAAAGGACTGAGCATCTTGGTGGAGCGTGCAGCAATTCAGAAGGGATTTAAAGAGCAGGGAGGAAAGACACGCACTAAATACAATAAACACAACCATTGCAAAGGCATTGGATTGCACAGAATATCCAAGAACAAAAAGGAGAGAGCAGTAAAGAAGCTGCTGGGAAGAGAAATGCCGGTCACAATGCCTTTTCCTGAAGAAAAGGCACATGCAGGCAAAGGATGGCTGTATGAGTGGCATTTTCATTATCTCAAGAAATGGAACGGGACAGGGTTTCTGTGTGCTGTTGTGAGCACCGTTTGCCTGCGTTGTAGCAATCTAGTGAATTCATTTTCCCATTTGCTGCAAACACACTGACACGGCAGACGTGTGACTAACATTGCTTGAGTCTGCCAGGACAGCGGTTACTGCTGCACTTCCTCCTGACAGAGACTGAAGCTCTGTGGCTGAGTCCACCGCTCTGAGCTCTGAGCCCACTGCTGCTGTTTGCGTTCTCTCAGGCTCAGGTTTCATTTGTCAGTGAGGTTTAGATATGTAATCTCAAGAACATGATCTAAACCAACAACATTCTTTCAATCTTCAGTTGCTGTCAATGTAAATTCAGCACTGAGCCTTTTCCAAATAATACAGTAAGAACGATTTTTACCCTCTGTAGCCAGATGATTACTTCTGTATAATCACTGCCTAATGCTCAGTGCTTTCCTTGGCATATTTAATGTTCTACTCCTTAGAACTGCATGTTGATCCTGGTTGCCATGACCCAGAGCTCTGTATCTCAGCAGACCAGTAACCCTGGCAAAACCCACAGGGCCATCGCTTCGAGTGGGATTTCTCTCTTGTAGCTGTTCATATGTGCATTAGAGACATCAAATTCTGGGCTGCTTTTCTAAAGCTCTTTAATAGTGAGCAGGGAGAAACTGGAGGTTCTGGGGAATTTATGCCTTTATTTTAAGCACGTATGTGAAGAGTCATATCCTAAATGTGCCCCCTCTTTTCCATAGACTATGAATTAGCTTTTACTCACAGGTGAATACAGGTAGACAGCTCAGGTTGGGAGCCGAAACATCTCTGTAAGCGTACCCATAAAATAAATCACATTTTGGTGTACGTTCCAGCAGAAGCTATGTGACTGTCATTGCCTACACATGAGCTCATACAGTGCCCTGTGGTCTCTCCAATTCCTAGAGCACTGACAGTGCTTGTAAACAACAGGTGTATTAGTTAGGTCTACCCAAGTGCATCGCGTTATTTTCTTCAGTTAAAGTAATTTTTTGTAATGCATGTAATTATAACCTTTCAGCAGAATCTCAGAGCAGAAATAGCACTTTGACAGGTAAGTGCCTACTTGCGTGTGACGTATCCCTCCCTTCCTGATGAGTTTTTTAGCAGATATTCAGCTACTGAAAGTCATCAGCCAGAAGTGGTTTTTCAGATGGAGGGCAGTGCTTCAGTGCTGGCACTGGGGCACGTGCTGAACACCTGCGCCATGCAGGGGCTGGGGGTTCTGCAGGGCTCAGTCAGTGAGTTAGCACTACTTCTATTAACCACGTGAAGTGCTCTGTATGTGTATGTGTAACTGTGTTTGGTTTTGCTGCAGAAATACCATGTGCTCTTCTCTTTGGCATTTATACATTTGTAGCAATTAAAAACAAAGAATTAAACGTTCTACCACAATATAAGTTCCAGCAAAAAGAGGCGAAACCAACACGGCCTTGCAGAGCGTGGGCATTCAGGGGTGTAAGAGGAGAGTCAGTTGTGGATTTGAAACCATGTAGACAGCAGTATGTCAGTGACCTTATCCTCTTTCCCATTTCACAAGGTGTCTTTGAAAACTTGCAATCGAATTGCATGGGATGGACTTTCCTGTAGGGAGAGCATGTGTCAGCATTGAATTCTTCTGCCTCCCGTGCCCAAAAAAACCACAAGGAAAGGAAGAATGACTCAGACAGCTACAACAGAAACTCTTGGCTCGGTGTGCTGAGTATATCAAAAGAGCATTTGGGTTTAATTCCTTTCTCTGAGTGCTTATCAGTTAAGTCCGGAGAGCATCCTCAATGCACAGACTTGTTTTCAGGTGGTTGCTCAACTCACCCCTCAGCTGTGATGGAATCGGCTCAGGCCTGTGCCCGGAGGAGCAGTGCAAAGGTTGTGTGAGGCCGTTGTGAGGGACACTGCTTTAGCACAGCCCGATCGCTTCGCTTTCGTTCTATCTTTGGCCAACAAAGGACTTAAAAAAATGCATAAGAATTAAAATGCAGAAAATGCAGAGAATTAAAACCCCCATTTGAGGCTCACTTTGTGAAAGTTTGTGTTAGATTTCTTTTGAAAACCCTTCTCTTCAGCTGACATGCATTGTTGCTGGAGGTGCTTGCTGTTGGTGCTGCAGTGTGTTTCTTCAGCATCAGATGCATGTGTTGCATGGTGAGACAGATATCAGCGCAGATTTATGTTTTTGTTTTTAATTTATTTAAGAAATATCAAGACAGCATTTGAAGACGTCAGTTTGCTTGAAATTCAGTGCATGCAGAGAGGACATCAGTTGCAGGCCGCTGGGAGAAAGCCTCTCAGCTAACAGAGCTTTGTCACCTGCTGATGGGAGCAAAGAGAGATGCCTGGAGGCAAAGTTTGTTCTACCTACGAGCCTGGCAGACCCTTTGGAGATCCTTATTAAATCTTCCCGCATCGTTACCCAAACAGTACTGCTGTATCAGGACAGAGCAGCACAAAATCAGTAGCAGTTACACCTTTGCAAATCCCTTCATTACACTTGCAATTGCAGGATCTCTGTGTTGAAATGAATCTCTTCGGCCTCATTGCTCCTACTATTGCCATATAATGTGCAAAAAAACCTAATATTTAGGTTCTTTTGAAAACATTTCAGTGGGAGAATCGTTGAGAAGAAAATATATTGTAATAATGTCAAGCACATGCACCTGCACACAGATTTATGGTCTGAGGGTGCTGCTGTGTTTCAAGAGATCGCTTACACTCCTGTCTGCATCTTTATGTCATGTCCTTGGGCTCTTATTTGCAGCATTGTTCAGCTTGTGCTAATCCCTGCTTTGCATGCACAACTGCATTGCACGCCACAATCAATCACTGTTAGCCTTTTTCATTATTTCCTGGTGTCTGAATTATACATGGCTGCATGTAGGAGGAGAAGGGAGCAGGAAGAAAAGAAAGCTTTCTGTTCTCAAGCGCAGCTCTCTTAAAAACCCCATCCATAATCTGTAACAACCCATTAAGGTAAAGAAGTTGGCCATAAACAATGTAACACCTTTCTAATAGAGGCGGTTGCTGAGTTTGGGCAATCTCTGTGCTTTTTGCTTCCTCCATTTGCATGCTTTCTGTGCAGCTCTGCAATCACAGGCAGCAGGCACGGGCTGCAGCTGTTTGTGGATGTCTTTGAAAGCTGTGTGTTTGTCTGGGTCTGTCCACCAGCTTGGTGCTTCTGCAGAAGAGAATGTAGGAGGAAAATAGAACAGCTGGAGGTAACTTTTGGCCTGGAAGATGATTGGTCTCCAAGTCTGATTAACTTGGTGAGGGGCAGAGTCACCAGCTTGATTGCAGCTGCATTCTCGGCTCAGTACATTCTGTGTCAGGTTTTGTGAGGGGCTCTCTTTGTGACACCTCTCAACCTGCCCATGGTTCTGGTGCATTGTCACTCCCATCCCTTTCTTCCTCCAGTTCTTACTCCCAGTCTTCTGCCAGCACTTGAAATACAGAGTCAGAGTGTAATCCCTTTGGGCAGTGAGCATGTTTGTTTCTCTGATTTTGAGACGCACCTCGGGCACAGAATAAATAACTTTTAAATACCTCCTTGCTGCACAGCTCTCTCTGTGCACTAATAAGTTTCTTATTTGTTTAGGAGTTAATGTGAGCGATCTGTCATGCAGGAGCCTCGGAGGCAGCTGAAGAGCATGACAGGTATTTGCAGCAGTCCTCAGTGAGATCAGCAGCAACCTGAGTGATGCTTGTGCCACCGCCACCTTATCCTTCACAAACCCGAGGGCTGGAGCCCAGGGCAGTGCAGCCAGAGCCCGGCCCACTCACCCCCTGCAGCCACCAGCTGGGAAGGGATTTCTGAGTGGGCAGGTCCTGCTCCTGGACAGTGGCTACTATTTATGCTGCTTGTGAATAATTTGCCAGCTATAGGTCTTGTATTTGGTGCCTACCTGCTGGTGCCATACTTATTACATGGTATTTATGGCTTACAAAGTGCAGGGCAATGCCCCTGGTTTGAATGAAGTACTGCAGTCTTGATCCTGTGGTCAGAAACCAAACAATATCACTGAATTGTGTTGGATGCTTTTAATTTCTTTTATTTTTTCTTTTTCAAAAGGGATTTTCATTTTGCTTCTAGCTTTTTCTGCCTTCTTCCATTTCTTGGTCCCTAGGAGGAGGTTTGGTTTGTCCTGCAGGCCAGTGCCAGCATACCAGTACTGCTGGTGCAGATGTGCTCTGCCCAGATAGCTCTGTGTCCTCCTGCTCTCAAGTGCTGCATTTGCCTGGTTCTGCCTTACACCTTGCTGCAGAGAGCTCCCGCATGTCCTGACAGCAGTGTAGTGTGCAAGATGAAATAGAGCCTTTGTTAAATGTTGGTGGCAGGTAGAAGGCTTCTAAACTACGTGGGAGAGGAGAATTAGCAAACAGCCCCACGTGGAGAGGACACAGACGCAGGGAATCCCAAGGGCAGCCCGACGCTTCTGATGAAATTGACATTATCAGTAAAAGTCATATGTGACAATGCAGTCATCTTTCTGCACAGAAAGCAATTGTGATGCAAAACTTCTTAAAGCTTTGGAAGATTTTTAATGGGTATAAAAGAATCTGGGAAAAAAAATCCAGCCAGAAAAAAAATGAAACTGTTTTCAATATATGTCTACTTCTGATGTATTCAACTGCTGAGTGTGGTGTTGAGGTGAAACTGAATATGGGAGCAGTGCCAAGAAATCAACTTTTAGGATACATCATATAGTAAAATCAAAGAATGACTTTAGGTTGGAAGGGACTGAAAAATCTTGAAGTAGTATTGCATAGTCACGTAGGAATTGCTTCATGATGGAAATTAAGCTACGATCTTAGAAACTGAATGTGAAGTAGTTTCTATATATTTCTAAGAATTATGTTTGTTTTAATCTCTTTTAAAAGATGGCAGTCTTTTAATCTTGGGAAAAAAGTGTTACACTGAGCTGATTAAGAAACCGAGACACCTTGCATTTGTCAGAATGGTTCTTTTTAGGTCTGTGCTGTATGGAGCAGCCTTCTGCAAAGCAGTGTACTGCACTGCATAAGAGGCAGGTACAGCTCAGTGTAGGAAACACCAGTGCTGAGGGGACCCAAGGATGTGCCTGCATGGCGTGCAGCCTGCTTGGCCTGTGCACCTCGCAGGGAGCTGCAGGAAAAGGAGATGGGGACAATTCCAGATATGAGATTAGACTAATTTTCTATAATGAACACTTCAGCTGAATACAAACTCCCTATCACAAGCCCTGTTTGTGTGGGAATTAATGTAGCTTTTAGCCCTCTAGGGTTTAATGCTTTTTGGCCAAACATTAAGAGGCAGAGTTGGCCTCTCCAAAAATAATGCTCACAGCCTCTATTATTGAGGTCATTATCCTGCCAATTTTCTTGTTTTCCTGTGTGGTGGAGGTGAAGCTGAGCATGCCCTGCAGTCCCACGCTGGGTGCATTGGACAGTGGGGCTGAGACAGCACATGTTCTGCACTGCATTACCCTGCAGCAGCCCAGAGCAGCTCCAGGTGTGGTTCCACTGGTGGCACAGAGCAGACTGAGGGACACAGCAGGGCTGCGCTGGCCTATGGGGTGCTGGGTATGGGATCAGGATCTGTACAGCAAATGGGCTGGCCTGTAGTTGAGAAGAAGCCCCTCTGGGACAGAGGAGCAGGTCAGGAAGTCTGTATGGAAGCACTGGTGATGTCTGTGTTTGCGGATGAGATTTCATAGGAGTAAAGCCTATGGAGAGGGAGTCAAAGACTATCATAGCTGTGTAAACCCAAGAGAAGAGAGATGAAGGCATCTTCAGAGATTGTGCTCGGAGAGAGATGTTTGTGATTAGAGAAGCAAAGGTGAAAACTAGGAAAGAAGAAGTATCTCATCTGCTGAGAAGCGCTGAGCTGGCTGTGCCGGAGGCAGATAAGAGGAATGGGAAGAGATGGCTGTCTCCGCTTCAGCTTGAAAACGCTGTTAAGATCTTGGCAAAAGCTGTTTCAGTAGTGAGCCTGAGGCAGAGGCTATGCTGGAGAGAACGTAGAGCAGAGCCGGAGGGAAAGAACACCCCAGGCAATGACTACGAACAGCATGTTCAGTGGGCTTACAGATAGAAAAGGAAGTGGCGGCCATAAAACACATGAAGGCTAATGATGTTTGGTTTAGAAAGGGGCATTACTAAGGAAGAGTTGTGTTGCAAAATGAAAGAGCCAGAGAAGCCTAGGGATGAGGTGACAATGGACAAAGAAGCTTAAGTCACTTGGTTGGGAATGCAGCAGACAAGTAACTTTGATATAGTGTGAGGGAGGTTCTGCAAAAGGGGAAGCCATGACTAAAACATAGGATGTGGAAGTCTAATGTTCCAGTTTTCTCTGTGTGCAAAGATCACAGAGGTGGAGTGGGATGAGATGGGGACGGGGGGGAATTTCAGTCAGCTTCTGCCATCTAGGGCAGCTGCAGCCCTGGCAATGCTGCTGCCTTGTTTCACTTCTGTCCTTCTCGCCTGCCTCCGTGTGCCTGTCGCCCCATGATGGATGTGCTTTGTTCACCAGGCCTCCGTCCTTTATCGCTCCCTTCTTAGCCCAGGCCTTGGAATTGCTTTAGCTCTTGTGTTGGTCTAAAAAGGCTCCCTGCCCTTTGTGTGCATCACCTGCAGCTCATCCTGGCTGCCTCATGGCATCCTCCTTCTGCTGATTACATAAGTGCCTCCAGCTACTTCTGTACCTTTATTTTTCCTTTTTTTCTATCCGCTGATGGATTCTTTTTCCCTCTTTTTATCTCACTTCTATATCACTTCCTTTTCCTCATTTTGATAAAGCAGGTACCTTAAAAACCAGCGTAGCTGGTGCAGCCCTGACTTCTATAAGGCATTTTGGCCGATACTAAAATATACCACCACCAATCTTACCTGACTCAGAAAAAAAACAACAAAACAGGCAAACCAAATATACACTGCATCTCTGCAGCCAATATACCACAGGTTTTAAATTTCCTGGTGATTTCCTTCTTTAACTGCTCAGCAGGGCATTATTCAGACAGCTGCACCAAGGGACCCATATAACATGTGTTCTCCATTTTGGACCCTTTATGTTGGGAATTTTCCATTGTGCAATTGCATTAAATCTGAGGCAACTGACAAGTGCGCGGTGGCTTCTAACTGCACAAGGTTAAATGACTGAAATAAAAATAGGTGGAGAAGCAAACAAAGAGAAGTTTGCTTTCCCATGCAGTAGCAGGCAGCACCATGAGGTTGGGGACTGACACAGCCTGGCATCAGTCAGGGGCTGCTGCCGAGGCTGAGGCAATGCACACTGCACCCAGCACTCTGGGGATGATCTTCTGGCTCAGTTCTCATTCTTCTTCATACACACAGATCATAGAACCAGAAGACTGTATTCAAAACCATCATTTTTACATGGGGCTGTAATAATGACTGTATTCCCCACATGGAACATTTCATAGGACATTTCAGTCAGAAATGCAAAAGTGGCCCTTCGTTTTCTCTCAGAAATTTAGACAAGGAGTCAGAGTGCCTTCAGCAGGTGCCAGCCACAGAGCTCCACTGTGATCATGGTGCTGCCTGAACAACCATGAAGAAAAGCTTCATAAATAAAGGCAAAGTGGGGTGCCATTTATTGATGTAATTTTCTTTTTGAAGCAGAGCTTTTAACCATTTATCCAAAACATTTGATGTTTTTCGCTCACGTAGAGAATGAGCTGACCTCAAATGCTAAATTCCACTCCATTCTGCATAAATGCCCATTGGTACTCTCCTGCAATGCTCTGTACCTGCACATGGTGTTCCCTCCCACAGACCCACGGCGCTGCTGTCCCGTATTGCATGGCAGACGGTACTGCTACTTACCTGCACTCTTTCTGCTTTCATCTTAATAACGCAGCTCTCTTTCCGATACCTTCCAGAGTTTATTTGTAGAACAAGCTTTTTAGCACTTACTCCTGCAACTTCAATTACCCTCAATGCGCAGGGTCTGTTGGACCATCCATGACTCTTGTGCAGAGCTCCCACTGCACAGTGGCCCTGTGCAAAAAGAAGGCAGAGGGCAACAATTCAGTGCTAATTCAGTGCTTTGAAACCACTAAAAGGGCACTTTGCTGGCCAGAATCTCATCATCCAAGGCAGTAACAGGTGTAATAGTAGCCACAAACAAACAACACACCACTCAGCACACAAAGAAAGGATTATTATCCATACTGAGGCATGAGCCTGCACCTGCACTGTGTTATTTTGTCTTTGTTCTCTGCTGAGGGCAGGCAGTGCCACACTGAGTGCTCTGAGCAAGTGCTGGTGCTTCACCTGCCACCCTGAGTGGGGCTGTTTGGGGGGAACACTGGCATCTGGTGCTCAGAGTGCCCTCAGCTTTGCTGCGAGCAGCCGGCTGAGCCAGCGGGGAGGGGCCGGGGAGGTGAAAGCTGTGCAGAGCAGCAGCGCTGCCCCGGGCATCCTGCAGCCTTGTGAGCACCTGCCAGACTCCCGTGTGGCCTTCTGCTAAGGTACCTCTGGAGCAGGCCCTTAGTTTGGTAGGGCCCTTTGGGTCATGCAGGTGGACGGGTTGCTCTGCTGTTACATGAACCACAAAGTTGTGCAGCTAGCTGGGTTTTTTTTAGCCACAAATGGGAAACTATCCATTTAGGTCTGCAATGTGTCAGTCAGTGGCAGAGAATGAGATATATATATGTGCCTGTTCTGTGGAAAAGTATTTTTACTTTAAAGCTGTGCAAGACAGACCATTAAGATAAAAATAAATCTCCACAACTCAGTGCATCTAAAAACAAATTGTTTATTACTGGCTATTATATTTATTCTAGTCATGGGATATTCAACTACTGGCATGGGAACTGCAAAACATAGTTCTAAATTCTACATCTGGGCAGCAACGCACAAGATGTAGCTTTGAGAATTTGGATTTAAGAGCACAGAACATAGGCTTGAGCACATAGACTTAATAAGGCTCCTCAGGAGCAAAGGCAGCAGTCAGGGTGCTGCCATGGGCGGGATGTGCCAGCTCTGCTGCTGTGTCAGATGAGCGCACCCAGACATGTGTTGCTTTGGAACACTGTGCTGGCTGAGGGCTCATCGCTTCAGCCTTTGTGCTGTGCATCTGCAAGAATCCATTCCTGCCACCTCCTTTGCCCTCATTGGGCCAGCGAACAAATCCTTGTCAGAACAGCTTTGAAGGTTTGCATGCTGCCTATCACCTCTGCACCAACCTGTGCCATTTCTTCCTGACAATCTCTGCTATGGGAGAAGAGTATGTGCCTCATTGTAAGGAATAATTAGATGTAAATTAACAACAGAAGTGAAAACTCAACCATGTACTTCTCTAGACAATGAAAAGGGAAAAGAAAGCAGGCATGCAATTAATTCTATTTACTGCTGAAGGACACTGGAGTACCTTCTGTAAGAATTTGGTAACAATCTTAGGACTGCCATACAACCTTAAGTGTCAGGAATATTCCCTTTAAATGTTTGTTATGTGTAT